>JARJEC010109164.1:0-32353 GCA_030264575.1 Tachinus sp. AB-2021
AAGAATTAACAAAAACGTAAAATGCCATGTAAATTATGTACGATGTTGAAAACGTACACACAGTATATTTTTATGAATTATGTAAATGTTGGATTTCAATCTGTTAAAAAACACTTTTAGGCAGAACCAACAGCTAATAAATCAATAAGTATAATGTAAAAAGCATATAAATAAAGCTGGGTTTATACAGCGGCTTTAGTTGTAAACATAGAAATTAAAATAAGCACAGAAACGTGCGCATGGTATGTAACCGCTCATTACGTGCTATGCGCACATTTCTGTGCTTATTTTAATTCCTATGCTTACAACTAAAACCGTTGCACAAATTGAGCTTCAGAATTTATTTTGGATAACAATTAAATAGCACTATATACCTAATAATATTCCGTTTATTCAAAAATCATAAATTATGTAATATGATGTATTATGTATGAAAGAAGAGATAAAAATTCTATACGAGCCAATAAAGGAATAAATAATGCCGATGTGGTGTCAATAAGTAAATATTTAATTGAAAATTTATTATATGTACATTTAGTAACTTTTCCGTTGGCTGAAATATAGAGATGTTAAATAAAAGAAAGATAAAAAATGAGCACATTTAAAGTAGATAATTGGAGCATTTTTCTCTTTGTACATGCAGGAGATTTAACGGAACTGCAGACTGCAATTGCAAGATTTGTAGCTGCCTCGAGGATGTACTTAAATGTGTCATTAGATCCTCGTTGGATGATGCAACTACTTGCAGATGTGGAACAAGCTTGGTCAAGTTGCACCTTAACAAGAGAAGAGGAAATGTGGTTGGCGGAAAGTTTTACCTCAATGTTGGGCAAGTTAAATATTAAAATGTTTATATCAATCAATGAAACAATTTATTCCAGAACGTTGGTTGCATCAATTGCGTCATCACCGACAGCTTTTCCCAGCATTGCACACCGCATCACTCACAAGGCTGGAATACGTCTTACGTTGTCTTGCGTATTTATCTAACATGGTTAGTATAACATTTCAATTGATATATCAGATATGTGCATATAAATGATCCAATTACAGAAAGCTTTTTGGAAATGCTGTCCGTTCAACAAAGAAATCCGCGGAGAAATAGTGGCTGCTATTAGGAAAGGAACGCCGGAATGGTTTAACAACTTGAAAAACTCAATCATGCCACCAGACGAATTCGATATTACTTTTGTTGATTTTTGTTCTGAAGTTTACATCCATCTCCAACACGGATTGTCGCATTATCACCCACTATTTGAAGGGTAGGATTTTTTTAACCTATGTTAGCATTATAGAAATATAATATAACTCTTCGTAAATTTGCAGAACAAATGGAATTCCGTATTTTAGCGTAGTTTTCAAACAATTAGATAAATTATTATCAGATGAAGTAATTGCTTTCTTAAATCAACATGAGCATCCCAATGCAGCTTATACAAGACTAATATTTTCCGTTTATTTAGAAGTAAAAGATTTGGCTTCTTTTAATCAACATTTGCCATCAGGTGCTGATCATAAATTGTTATTACCTAAATGTCATGAATGGTTTGACCCATCAGTTAGCTGTTGGCTATCAATATGTAAAGGGAAAACATTGCAAAGGGTAAATACTATTTTAAAAATTATTTTTTTTTTAATAATACATTTTTAGGTAAGAGCAGCTGTTGATTTACAAAAACCTTGTGATGGTGAAAAATTGGTGAAGCATAATTCTTCAGCTGTTGACGTTGTTGCAATGTTCTGCCAATTGCGCGATTTTTGGAGACTATTGCAATGGCCAAGAGCTCATTCAATACCTTTACTTTCTCAACTGCTTGACTGTATTTGCTCCGCTGCATTGCTTTACGCTGATATAGTCTACCAATCTTTAATGGAAACTGGGTATTTTGAAAGAATGGGACCTTATAAATTACGCGATGAAATGTGCATTGCGGTTAATAATATAGAATACGTTTATAAGTTTACATCATTGTTAGGTAAGTTTTTTTATTAATCATTCGCTTTTTGTAGCAACGCTATTATATTTTAGAAAACTATTTTGATTTTATAACCTTGGAATCCATAGCACCAGAATCGCAATGTGCAACACTATCTAATCAATTGGATGGCAGTTTGAGTCAATTGCAATTAAGAATTATGGATATATTACAAAGAGTTGGTCCCCAAATGCAAGAAGCTCTTAGAAAGGATATGTTTCATTTGGCTTGGTCACCTGATACTCTACCAACTAATCAAGCAGTTGAACCCCTTTTTGAATATTTGTATAATAATTTACAATCGTTGAATATTGCATTGTTGCCTCAGAATTTTCAACGAATACTATTTGAAGTAATATTTTTATTGTTATTTATTCCATAAATGCATTAATATTATTGTAGGTATGGGAATATACTTTAAATGAGTTGAACCAACAAATGGATGGAGGGGGTAGCACAGAAGAAATTCCAGCCATGTTTCACGAAAGACTTCATGCGGCGCTAGAACTAATGGTAGATTTTTTCCACGCGGAAGGACAAGGTTTAACATTAGAAATGTTACATTCCGAGATGTATTGCCACGTCGAGCAAAGATTACAATATCACAGAACTGATACAGATACACTCATAGGAATATTTTACAATCAAAGACTGCAGGAACAAATCAACACTACGAACAGTCAATATGGAATATTAGCCGTTAGGGCATATTTCAATCACGATTCGCTTTGTGTAGAGGTATTATATATTCTTCTCAATTATCTTACCTAAAAATAATTCAATTTTTTATTTAGGTTTTACATGCGAGAGATATAATACCTTTAGATCCGAATGGTTTCAGTGATCCATTTGTTATAATTGAATTGCTCCCATATAAGGTTTTTCCTCATTGCAACGAGCAACAGACCAATGTTCATAAGAAAACATTGCACCCGATTTTCGATGAGTGTTTTGAATTCAGCGTGTCTTTAGAACAGTGCAGATCTCCGGGTGCAATGATTGCCTTTACAGTTATGGACCATGATGTTTTAACGGCAAATGATTTTGCTGGAGAAGCTTTCTTGGCTTTGGGTAGTATACCAGGTATTGCGGATAGTGGACTGGGTGTGGATAACTTCCATGGATTGAAACCGGTGGAGTTAGTACTTATGCAGCAGTATCAGAAGAGTAAGTAAATAATACTATTAATATTTATTGAAGTCAATAATGGTTGAAAATTATTAATAAGCAACCAAATCGAATTTTATATGATTTTGTTATTGCCGCAATAAATTTATCTAGAAGCTGATTGGTTCTAATTCATTTGTGTTTCGTAACGCTGTTTTTGGTGGGATTTAGGCAGTATAATTATATAATAATGAAATTTAAAGGTTTTACTTCTAGTGTGTGTTCCAATCGCATTTTTATGCATTATTTAACGTCGATCTATTTCTGTCTTCTTTTGAGGCTAATCATTGACGCCAGGTGTTAACCACGTGTGGATTTTTTTCTGAAATTCTGACCTGAATTAGTGCGTTCTTTTACGTGCACACAACATCCAATCAGTACTCGGAAAGTACAGTTTATCTTTATATCCAAAAGAGGGTAGGCTCAATACTGCTTTTTTAATTTGAAAAAAATCAATCATATGGTTAAATATCTTTAAATATAGTAAGGACTACCCGAAATTTGAACCCAAAACCCCTTGCATAACAGTCAACACACTAATTACTGAACTTCTTGAGCGACTTTGTGTTAATTTATTTGATTTCAATTTCAATTACTTTTTTTGTTGTAAATGACTGGGTTTGCTTATTTAAATGATTGTTGATGTGCGTAATCAAATGACTAGTGATTAAAAGTGTATATTATGCTGCGTACATAGTTGTTTATCATAATGTTTCCACCGTAGTTTTACGGTCCTCGCATTGAAAATGGTTTACAGTCCGAAGCATCGGAGTTTAGTATGTATTCTCTTACAAATACGTTTTGCGACAAAAACTGTTAATCAGTTGGAAAACAATGTACGATCATTGCGTTTGGTGTTTTTGGCCTTGCGTTGTTGGATATTTTACTTTTGAATGAAGTATTTACGATAAAAACGTGTTTTCTGCATATTTTGCACAGAAATACAAACCTTCGACATTGTGGTCATGTTAGTCCATGCTTAAATCGACCATACCCATAAATAATACTATCGTACTATCCTGTTCAGTTGATTAAGTCATGTAGTGACTGGGGCAAAAATTTTCTGGATTACTCCGAATCTTTTCTTTGAAAAGCAAGAAGGTCCGACTATCGCTCCACATATAGACAAACTTTTGTATTTTTCTGTAACTGTTAGCCACTTGATAATGACCTTCATAAGTCGAAACTCGAGTCACCTATATTTTTATTTTTTAATAAATAAAATTTTTGTGGTTAAAAACATAGTAATTTTTGTTTTATTTATTTCTACAACTATATTTATAGACTTTGTATTGATACCCCACTTATCTGCGATAAGGACCTGATTCAAAAGACAATATTGAAAATAGGGAGACAGTTATGCCGCACCTTGATTATTTGTTTCAAAATTAATAGTCTTAAATATAAAGATTATAATATTATATATATATATATATATATATATATATATATATATATATCAAAATGAATACAATAGCTTTTATTTTAATATATACAAAACAGCGAGATTTTAAAATTTATAATAAATTACGTGTTGTCAATTCTATTCGGGAGTATTAGGAACTAATTGCACTGTTCTGTGTATGGATGAGAGAACAGAAAATGTAATTTAATAATTTGTTGCCACAAATGTTATTCGAAAATCTAAAACACTTTAATAACAAATCTTATTTACTTTCAATGCTATTGGCATTTGCTTCCATTTTTAAAAGTCCCCAAGAATTATTTATATGGTTGCAAATATTAAACTTTTTCTTTTCATCACTGAGTCAGCGTTTGTATTTTAAGTTTGAATCTATTTGTGTTTCAGATCAACCGATTCTGCAAATATTAGAGTCGAGAACTGCGGATCGTCTTGCTATAGATTTTGTTCGGAAACAGAAGCTACGGCTGGCTACATCATAATCAATCGGTAATTAACAAAAAATGAATCTCTTCCTATGAAAAAGGTTGTTCTACTTATATACTAACAAAAATCACTAAAGTAAACCACTATTTTTTCTACGTGGCGTAATGTATAATTATGTATATAACATACTGGGTTTCTTCTAATAACTAGTCTTTTGCATGAATATTCTAACAACATTTATATTGCTTGAGTTTCATGATGGAGGCCCAGTAATATAACTCTAATTTTTTCACAGACTGTACCATATATAAATAGGTCCAGTCCCTAAGATAATACTTTTTCTATTCCCTACGAATTAATTGATGTCAGATGTATAGATTAATTAATGTAAAATTGGACAGGCCGAGGATATTATATTAAAATTTAATTGAGCTGACAATCCAACTATACTTAAATACCTGTCCAATTTGACATGTGAGCAAATTAGGAATTGATGTGCCCTGCTTGCAAGGATTCTTAAATACCTTCCTCTTTCTTACCAATTTATTTTTTCGGAAAATAACACAGACATATCGAAACATTTATACAAATTGCATTCTTACAATATCCAATCCAAAATGCACTATATTTCTACACAATTTTCTATATTATATATTTATATACGATAATATAAATTTCATATTTGTGGATATGTATATACAGAAAGAATTGATTAAGCAATTAAAACAATCAACTTAAAAATTAATCTATTTTTCAATTGAAATTAAAAACACCATTTATTGCTTTATTAAGATAGATAAATATATATTACTGTTATCATTTAGAATCATAAATTTTAATAAATTTTATATAATATTGACAATTTTATATTCCATCAAGTTAATGTAATATATATTATACAATATTTAATTAGCCCAAATATACATATCTTATCCAGATATTTTAAAAATTTTATGATCTTCAAGTATTGAAAAGTATACTTTCATATTTTTTTATTTAATACTCCCTTGAGATTTCTCACATATGAATCCTTCCCAATGAGCTTATTGTACTATATGTCAATTCAAATCAAAAATATATTGTACTCTATATATGTGATATACATACATACTACTAACATACATTTGTTCTGTATAATATGTATAATGTACAAGATTTTACTAAAAGTAATATATTCAATATATTATAGTTAAATTGTTTTTTGCACAAGACTAAATAAATTATAAAAATAAATTGAAACATTTAAGTAAAATGAATTGAAAGTTACTTTCAGTAGTCTTTGTATGTTCTGTCTTTGTGTACTTAACAATAAAGACAAATAATATGAATTGTTAATTTTAATTGTGGTTGCTTTCAGCTTCAAGTCTCCTTTTTTTTGTTCCTAAATCAAATTTATTTTAGTTGAATGTTGACTTTAAATTGAATAAAATTTGTGTTTTGTATTTTTGTTTGTACTGTTAATAGAAATTTACTTATCCCAGTAGCAAAATATTCAAATATTTATATAATAAATTAATTTTCGTATTGTACTTATGTTATTTTATGTTTTTCAACTTTTATTCTTTGTTTCTTTGCAAATAGGTTGCTTGTACACCTTTTTGGGCTCTTTGGTAAAAGAAAATATACATATCTTCGGAAATATAAGTAAGTATATAATTATCAATAAAATAAAGCTTTGTGTACCTAGTTCTTTCCGAAAATAATATTTAACAGTTATATTTTACCTTTTATCGTACAATTTTTAAGTGGCACATTTACGCACAGGCAGCTTTATGCTACGTCGGGATTTACATTGGTTTCACTACTAAGTGTGAGGTGTGGAAAGCAACCGTGGGTGCCACCATATGCGTTCTCAGCACGCATGCCATTAACATTTTTTTTTGTTTTGTTGATAAAATATTAATTTTTGTTTATAGTAACCTAAGACAATTCGACATTCAGCAAAAGCATTCTTACAAAATCTTACAGTAAGTGATGTCAAGCATACTGAGAGACCTTGTCCAAACAAAATTATTTGCCGTTTTGGTAGTATTAATAAGAAAAATTATCATTTTTGAGGAACAGAAAATCCTTGCTTCGTTCATGAGAATATGCAGTTTCATCAAAAAGTGGTTGTTGGTGGTGCGCAATCCATATACTCTAAACGAATCATTTTTTAAGATATCATTGGACTTGTATATTTTTATATAACTTATATATTTTTGCAAATTTTTACTTGTCAGTCCATTTTACATATAAATCCCAAGTTTCAGCGGTTTTAGTAACATAACCTCATTTTATTTTTAACGTCGACTGATTCTATAAATATTCTTAAACTCAACTGATTCTTATGTTTTTTTAACTCTTTCTATTATGAAAATATTTATTTGCATTTATAAGTTAAAATATTAGATATTACTAAACACCATGGTAAAATTACCAGCACTTATTGCAATCTGTAAAATTCAAATACCCTTTTTTGAAGGTTGCGAAAGTTCTCTTCTTACATATTACTTTTTTCAATACTTGGGTTGGCTAAGTTTTATTTGAATAAGTTTTTTTGTCGTATATAAATACATTCATTTTTTATCAATAAATTTAAATTTAGTTGGTATTTATTACATTTTATAAAATTGTAGTGGTATAACTTATTTTCAGGAAAGTCGGGTAGATTAGCGGAGCCAATCACGGAATTATCTTATCTTACTTCAAATAAAAATACTTGTTATTGTGTCCACTGACTGGCATTTTTTTATGACATCCGACATTAAAACAACATAATCTGAAGACAATACCTCGCGATAACTATTAATGAATTAGTTGCTAAACACGGAGCTTTAAAACATACTTCATTGAAATTGATTGTTGTTTCGGAAAAACTAATTTTCCTATAAACATATTGAGTAGTAAGATTATTATAATGAAAATTGAAATGTTAATTAAAATAATCGGCAAATATTTAACTCATCTATTCAAGTGTCAAAATATCATGAACATCTATAGAGAAAAAGGGACAGAGTCGTCGTAGGGTAAAACGATGAGAATCGTAGATGTGAAACTACAACACTGCGCAATTGTTTTCTTCATATTGTCACTGTCATTTATGATATCATTTATTACTCTCAGGCTTGCCGTTTTTTGTCATGACCAGGTGACCATAGCTATTAGCGACCTAACGTGCTATTAGATGTTACACATGAAAAATCAATAAAACGGTTACTTCACGTAACTTATAATTCTTAAAATAAATATTTACTTGGCAAAACACTGCAAACGTCTAAAATAAATCTAAAACAAGTTTTTTTGGAAAGAATTTAAAAATTCTCGATCATAATGAAGACCCTGTATATAATAATATTTCGATAAAATTGTATATTGTTATTAGGCAACTTTAGTTACACAACGTTACACAAGTTGCTTATATCAAAATCTCAAATTTTAATAAAATGTAATAATTGTTATAATGGTTATTATATTTGAACCGCTGGCTGGGTGTAACGACGAGGTATTATTTTATCCTAAATTCGTATCAACAAATTAATTTTATGTATATTGAAAAATTATTGGACTTTAATTTTGTTACAAGATTTTGTTATTTCTAATAACACGTATAAGTAAGTGCATTTAAATAAAATTAATGCATTAAATGAAATACCAATGAGGTGGTGTGTTAATTGCAATAAGGAAATAAATAATTTTTATATTATTAAATTTTTTGTGCAACACATGTATAATCATTTATTTATTTATAATTTCGTATATAGTTACCACTAACTAAATCATATAGTTTGTCGTCTAATTAGCTGCAATTATATACATAGTTTTTTTTCGTTTCATTTTAAATTAAAAAGAAATCGCATGCCTCCCGGCGAATTATTGGCCAACTCTGACACGAAATTGCTTTTAATTAGCATAATTTCGTCGCCATATTTCTTCCACGCGTTGATGCTATAAATACATTCACAGATGATTCCCTCCAAATCTAATTTGATCTGAAAGTTCGTTAATTTAAAAATAATCTTCACATGTGTCAATTTTAATAGTTTCAAATAGTTTCCCACCAGAATTCAAAAATGACAATAGTCATCATTAAATTATCATTTGGTTTACACCCTATATCCGACTTCATTGCAAATCTATCTTAATGTGTTTCATAAAATTTCTTAAGATTTATGTGAATAAATACCGATTCCTTCGAATGGCAATGAATAAATCTCTTAATTATCATGTTATTCTTGTGGGAAAATGTTAATTTGTTACAGTTCAATACCAAGAGAGCGAGCCGGTGGTCGGACCGGCCACGAATTTACCGGCATGCGCATGGCAGTACATGGTTGCCACTTTTACCATTATATCTTTGTTTTATTTACAAATTATGTTTACATATTAAAAATAAATACGTTTATTAAGAACAACAACAATAAATTTATTCATAATGACACTTTCAAGTTTAAAGTTTAAAGCACTATAAACGTTTTTTTTGTGTATAATAAGTATTTTATAAAATATTTTATATAAAAGCTTTTATTATTTTAGTAAAAATTCTTCAAATATTGTAAAAAAGCAATATAAAACTATTATAAACGTATAAAACTTTTGTCCAAGTCAAAAACTAGTAATAATATTTAAATGCCATCAAAACTACATCTCTGTTTAATTTTTTATTGTGTTTCTTTTCCAATACTGCTGGTAAAAATTTAAAAACATTAAAGGAAATAGTCAAATTGATTGTTATTATTTTTATTAGTTATTATTTATTTAAAATTTATTTATAGTTTAGATAGTGGTAAAGTCTGTATTAGTTATGTTTTGCCTAACGGACCATTGATCCTGAGGCAGATTAGCTGTAGGTATTCCTATGTAGGTAGTGTGGTGAGGTAATGGTATAAGTCAGCAGCTACCCATCCAAGTTTTGACCACGCCTGACGATCTTTAATTCTTGGAAACATTTTTAATTGGCCGTACAAGATGCTACAATTTTATTTAAAAATTTTGATTGCAAAAATATTACCCCTGCAGTTTTGACTGAACATCAGTCTTGATGAGACGTTGCAGAAGTTTTTCAGCATTTTAAATAGGTTTAGTGATCCATATCTATCTAATTCAGGGTTTACTTCAACGGGTTTTGAAGTTTAATTTTATAATGAAGTACCACGTAGTAGAGGTCAAAACCATCCTTATGATTAACTTCTTATGTGTTTATTATTGTAACTGAAAGTGACAGTTTTCTACTGAAAAAAAAACTTTATGGTCACATATAGCGGCCTGAAAGTTTTTGACGAAATTAGCACTGACAATGTAATTACATAACACATAAATCAATTAAATGTTAAACTGCAGCTGCCTAAAAAATGTTGTGCTTACCACTGTTGAAATACTTTTATAATGGTGTTTTTTGTGTTTCTTTCTTCCCTTTGTATAGTATCACCAACATATTGGAGGTAGATTTTTGCAACGTCTAACCGTTGTTAATAATGGTTTCTTTTCCATGTAAGCCCACTACCGTGTTGAATTTTTGTTTTCCTTCAATAATTATTTTGGGGCTTTGTCGAAGTCGTCCTTATCTTGAAGTTTATCGTTAAAGTTCACAGTACATATGTAGATATTTGTTATATTCCGTCACTATTGGTGGACTCTCCCTTAGTACCAGGAAAGTACCAATCAGTCAACTTTTTTCTACATCCCAACCTGTTACCACAAATTCAAATTCAAAGTCTATTCACTGTTTACTACACAACACCCTTAATATATTACTATTGAAAAGTCACTTTTATGATAAACAATTTTTAACGTAACTATATCTAATCCTATCCCTTAAATTCTCTAATGCTTTTAGATAGATTTACCTTTTTTGTTTTTTCGCTCGCGCAAGGTCGGAATGTAGTGTTTGCAGCACACATACACAGTCCACCTCAGCTCCACCTCGCTGACTCGTCTTATCTGTAACAGCTGTATGAGAGAACGACAAAGTCTAAATTTTTTATGCAATTCCGTAATATTTCCTAATGTTTATTGCGGATTCCGTGTATGTTTCATACCTTCTCACTCCCAAACGCATTCTCCGTTTTGTTGCTGCGTTTGTATATAAAAATTTCTTTTTAAGGACCTAGATTCATTCAATAATAATCTTAATAGGTAATTACCAAAAAGTAAGCCAGACTTAAAGTCTTAATTAAAAACCAAAATGGAAGACCATGTTTTGGTATAGAGTATCCGTCTCCAGGAGACTTATTAGAATTTTTTAGTGCACTAAGGATGAAAACACTATGAAATATAAAGTTCATAATAAAATAAAAACAGTCATGTAATACTTTTTTTTCTTTGAAAACTATCCTATAATGTTCTTCTTTTTCAATTTTATTAAAAATTTTCAAAATGTTTGTTGGTATAACTATAGTGTAATCACAATAATATTAATTTTGTCGGTTTAACTCAAGGATTTGAGCACTAGTTTTCAACAAATATGTACATATAAAATCTCTTAGCTTTGACATATATTAGGAATGAATATTAATAATGTTATATTGCTAATGTCATATACAGAGCTGTAAAGCTACGTTTACACGAGCAAGTAACTTGCAATAGAACTTACAAAAGCATTTACATGCAAGTTGCTGCAAGTACTTGCAGTAAGTACGTAGGTATCCGTAGCAACATAATATCAGAAAGCGACTTGCGATAGTTATACTTGCTCGTGTAAATGTAGCATACAAATGTGTAAATAATGCAACTCTTGGTTTTGCACCATTCAACTGTGTAATAGCCATCATGTGGCGTTTAGCAATAATAATTCGCTAAGCTAATTGTCATCAATAATCTATTTGTTTTGGACTACTCCAACATAGTAATTTAGGAAGCTTTGAAAAATGCAATAAATTGTTTATTTATCTAATTTTGTTTTAACTGGTTAGAAACTATAGTGCGTTATTTTAAGAAATGGGAATTTTTAATTGTGTTATTCAAAAAAATTCAATAAACATTATTTTACAATATTTTGAAATAATTTGTAATAGAAGAAATGTTTCGTGATGTTCAATATGGGTCAGAGTGATAAAAAAAATAACAAAATAAATGTTATGGACACAAGAATCGTCTTAATTCGAATTACATTTACAATTCGAATGGATGCACCCATAAGTACGTAATAACATTTTCATTTTTAAGCATATTTGTTATTTATAATTTGTGTAAGATTAAATTCTTAATTGTTAATTATTTCATTATTTTGTCAGATTCGTAATCGAATGAAAGCGGTTTAATAGCAAAATGGCAACGCCGCATACATAGTCTGTCGTAGCCCGTACGGTGTTCTAGGAAGGTTTTGTCAGTGTTTGTTATCGGAGTTTTGACTCGTTTATTGAAAAGTGTGAGACATTTCTGTGGAGGCCGCCTGAATATTACGTTCAGTCGACATAAATATGATAAAACATTGCATATCCTTGATGAGATAGCAGTAATTCGCCCGACACAATACAACACAATACGGTAGGTTTTATATGGTCACGACATAACGCGCGGTATCAAACCCGACTTCAGCACGTGTGCACTTGCTTATGTTGATTTCCAACTACGTTTGATTAGCGGCAAATTCCAACCAATATGATTAAAACAATAACCGCTTTCTTTCGGAAACGCATTGATTGTATTTATGATCAATTAATAATTATGACTATCTCTTCCATCTTCATGTCTTCATGCTTCTATGGTTAAGTGTGTTGAAGTAAGATGTTTTCTTAAAAACCCCATGCAGATTTAATATAAATGAACCATTTAAATGCATTACATTAACTATTTCATAATTATTTCATCTACATTAATTTGAAGGTTAATGTTTATTTTATTGTTATTTTGATAGGAATGCCGGCATCTACTCTTGATCCTGTCAATGCGGCTCTCCGCACGGCATTATCAAAAAATAATAACTTTGATTCAAATGTGGACAATCAAATAGCCGGATCTGCCAAGAAGGCATTACTTTCTAATATTGAATTTGAACCGGCCGGAAGTTATCAAACGACTGTGCTGGATAAGCTAAAATCAAAATATATAGTTCTCAAATCAGCCGAGACTACAATAATAAATAATAATTCGAAGTAAGTTACAACTAGTTTACTTTTTAACAAACTATATAATATTACTTTTATAATTTTTTTAGTAAGCAAGATAAAATGGGAGGCGAAGAAATGTTATCAATTGCGAAACATGAATTATTTCCAATATCTGCTGTACAATTGGGTTGGAATAATGGGAGTGATTGGACAGTCGGTGCAGGAATGATTAACATGGGAAATACATGTTATTTAAATTCAATATTACAAGCTTTATTTCATGTACCCGCATTTGTTAACTGGTTATTATCGGACAGACAACACCTATCAGAATGTGAAGATTCAGGTAAGAAATCTAACTTGTCTGGATTATTTATAATAATTAATATAATCAATATTAGATGAGAAATGTTGTAACTTCCATAATGGCCATTCTCAGGTTTTAATTGAATTGGTAAGTTTAAGAACTCATAAAGTAAAAAAAAATAAAATTTTTACTTGTGATAACCTAAGTGCTTATCCATTAGTAGTGACGTCTGTCTAGAAATTAGATTGGATGGAACAGGCGATAGGAGAAATTAGTTATTTTTTGTTTGAGAAAATAACTAATTTGTCCTATCACCAGTTCCATTTAATCTAAGTGCTTATATTTCACAGATCCATTGGTTCAATGGGTTGCATTTAAAAACTATACAACATTCTTAACCCGTAAGTTGCTGCTATTTTGAGGTCAGTGCAAAGCCGTCAAATATTGCTCCATCATTTTATTTATAAATGTTTATTCCTTTTGTGACTTTAGCTAACCTATAGGAGCAATGTAATACATTGAATGCTTGACAAAGCTACACGCTGAAATCAGTGTTTTGTTTCATCTGAAAGTATACAGTATTCATCGCTCAAAAAAAGTAACATTACTTGTCATTAGTAATGTTACTTTTTTTAAATTAAATATTTATAATAATTTTAGTATATAACTAATTTTTTTTATAAATAAATAAATTTGATTTAATTTGGAAAAAATATGGTTTTTATTTTAAAGCTAAGTATATTTTGTGGTTTCAAGATATATAAATCATTTCTATAGCTATTTTTTATGTATTACCTTCTTATTTATAAAAAATATACATAGGAGCATAAACTGCTTCTAGCAACAACTTATGTTATAAAAGTTCCAGCGAAAACTTAAGGGTTAAGTAACATTAAAATTCCAATAAATTTGTGTTTTCGCAATTTATTGGAATATTAAATTATAAAATAAACAAGTAAATTTTTAAATCATGATTATTAAGGCTGTTGCTCAATAGATAGAAGCGTAGCGCTGCGAAGCTTTTGGCAAAATCTTGGGCATTGAAACGACAGCTTACGGCGTGCATGAATATATTTTAATACGACACTGCATACCTCATTATATTTTTAAACTTGACTGATTCTATAAATTTTTTTAAACTCGACTGATTCTCATGTTTTTTAACTCTTTCCATTATGAAAATTTTTTTTTGCATTTATTATTTAAAATATTAGATATATAACACCATGGTAAAATTGCCAGAACTTATTGCAATTTGTAAAATTCAAAAACCCTTTTTTGAAGGTAGCGAAAGTTCTCCTCTTACATACTTTTTTCTATACTTGGGTTGGTTAAATTTTATTTGAACAAGTTCCTTTATCCTTTGTAAATACATTGATTTATCTATCAATAAATTTAAATTTAGTTGGTATTTATTAAATTTTATAAAATTGTAGTGGTGTAACTTAATTTCAGGCAGGATAGGTAGATTAGTAGAGCCAATCACGGAATTATCTTATCTTATTTCAAATTAAAATACTTGATATTGTGTCCACTGACTATTTGTTTATGACAAATCTGACATTAAAATAACATAATATAAAAACAATACCTGGCGATAACTATTCATGAATTAGTTGCTAAACACGGAGCTTTAAAACATACTTTATTGAGATTGATTGTTGTTTTGGAAAAAGATTAATTTTAATGAAGTGTATGTTTTCACCATCAATAACATTCCACTCCACTTGTCATCAGAACTGATTGCAATAAATTGGATCAAACATTTTTCTATAAACATATTGAGTAGTAAGATTATTATAATGAAAATTGGAATTTTTATTTACATAATTGGCAAATATTTAACTCATACATTCAAGGGTCGAAATATGGAACATCTATAGAGAAAAAAGGGAAAGAGCCATCGTAGAGTAGAACGATGAGAATCGTAGATGTGAAACTACAAAATCCAATTTTTAAGGAAAACTGCGCTATTGTTTGCTCCATATTGTCACTGTCATTTATGATACTGTTTATCACTGTCAGGCTTTGTCATGACCAGGTGACCATAATATCAACGTCCTAACGTGCTATTAGATGTTACACATAACAAATCAATAAAATGGTTACTTCATGTGTGTAATATTGAATTTGAAACACCTGTAAAAATACAAACATTGTAGAATTTCTAGGTGTTTTTGGGAGGAGCTTCCGTGTCTGAGTAAAAAAATATGAGGTTTTAGGGCAAATAATAATAATTTTATGGGATAATTTTTTCAATGTGCTAAGAAATCAAGTTCTCACTTCATCGGGCTGCACACAGAGTCCACAATTTACTTTTAAAGATAGCTTGTTTATTTTTTCATAATTCCAAAATATTGCAATTTTACCGTATAGTGCAGTATTTCCCAACCGGTGTGCTGCAACTAACTACGAAGTGTTCCTTGGGGTTGCTAAATCTGGGTTTATGTATCTGTTTTAGTTGTAAACATAGTTACAGTTTTGGGTTGTGGCCTTAATAAATTTTTAACTTTCTGTGTATGTCGTCTGTTAAACCAACTTGAAATTTCTATGTTTACAACTAAAACTGGTGCATAAATCGAGCATAACTCTCCGCTCTGATATGTTATATTATATCATATTTGTATGTAAAATTAGTTTTTGACTTATTGTTTTTATAAATGTTAATTGTGTGACCTCTTCATACATTTTATTACCGTTTTGAATGAAGGAAATATAATCCTTTATAATTTAAAACCCAATAATTTGTATTTTCCACATTTCTGGTGTGCTGCAAAAAATGTACTATTCTTTAAGTGTGCTGTGTACAAAAAAGTTCGGAAAACACTGATATAGCGTAATCAAATGATGCACACAGAAGGTCCAGGCATTTTCCATTGGCACAGCAAAAAGGGTTAAGAAAGAAGATACAATTTTATTACTTCCTTTCATACCTCCTATGTATTACAGCTTTTATAAGATATTGGTCATTAGAAACACCACGTCAAGTGAAGTTCCAGAAGAGTTCTATGAAGATTATCAAGGCTTTTTATAGTACATATTTTAATCTTTTTTATGGGCTGCGTTACTTTTTTACTATTTCTCTTTATAATTATGCTCTTTTTAGTATTCTAATATTTTGTATGAGACCAACTACTGTTTTATCTTAAATTATACTATATTTTAAAATTAGTATGTATTAAAATCAAAGTGAGTAATATGGTTATTATTTATTAGTTTTTCATACCGACTAATTATATTATGAGAATTTTTTTTTACGTCGTTAAACTGTATGCCGTTTATTGTTCTCGTGCTCCTGGCATACGTAAGATGCTATAATAAAAGTTTTGCTTTTATTTACTGTGTTGAAAGCAGCAATTAAACATAGATAAATATAAACGTAAAACGTTTACTTTATAAGTCAAGTACGATATTATACAATAAATAGAAAGTGAGATTTACCAGCAAATGAATCTAACAAAATCTACTCTTTGTTCAATATGGAATAAAAAAAAGGATTTGTAAATAAAATTTAACTCTTAAAAATGTAAGAAAATCTACACATGAAGAGATGGAGAAAGGACTTCTTATGTGGTTTACACAAAAAAGACGAGGAAAATATTGCCATAAGTGGTAATATTCCCAAAGAAAAAACTAGTAAAATGAATAGTCAAATTGCATAATAGTATATTATTATATGAGCAAGTAAATAGATTTTTATCCACGAAAATGGAGTTTGCGGACAGGTCGTAAGCTAGTGCAATAATCTTTTGAATTAATAAAAACCTTTACTTGCGAGTATAATACTATACTTTATCTATGATCATCCATTCATAAAATAAAAAAATTTTCGGTTATTATTTTTTCAATTAATTCAACCTGTATGCTTTTGCTGAAAACTGGTTTTCATCTGATTTTGTTGTATTTGTTTATGTTGCTGTATTTACTGCTAAACTGTTGCCAACATGACAATGATAATAAAATAAAAATCCCAATATTTCTAATTTTGATTACTTGATTCCCGATGGATAAAAGATCATGTCAATTTTATTCATGGCTGGGAACCGAGGAGAATTCATTTTAATTTATCGATGGATAAAATAACAATTCCGACATTTCACATCAATATTAGCTATTTTATGCAAACATGGTAAATAAACTTTTTTTAATTGTTCTAAAAGTTGATTTGATTGTTTTAACAGGAGAAATAACATCGGGGGGAGGATAAAACTTTGAACTTTATGGGTGTGTTGGCTGAAAGTTATCTAAAGATCGAATTACTGTCATTGTGAACTTTTTGTTTTTATTATTATAACGAACTTCGGATATAACAAACCAGTTTTGGTACATTTTCTGTTGCGTTATAACCAGACTGGATTGTACTTATAAGTTTCAAAATTACTTATTTAACTTTCCTTCTGCCCCGTACAAATCTAAAAAAGTTCACTTGTCATGACTTCTTTTATATGTATGTAACACAAACTAGTTTAGAGTATGCAATTTTTTAAAATGGCCATAATACTTCTTCCTGAAATAATACTTAAATGTAATGCTTTTACGTGGTATTTTATAAACTGCTTATACGCGGATTTTTAGACTTTTACTATATGACATATTTCGATTTCTATGTTGACGCATAAATTTCAGAATATAGTTAAATTTTAAGCTACGCTAAAATTTGTTAAGTTGAGTTTATGAGGTCGGCCTTTAAATCATTCAGAATGGATGCAGTACTGTACGACATTGGCTATCTCGTGACATGATGTGGCACAAATCAGTGACCATCCTGAATTTGTTAAATTTACATAGTATATACCGCTCCTCCAAAAGAAAGTGACACTACTCAAAAATGGCAAATATCCAGAAAATATATTTAAAATACATTTATTGCAGTATATTGGTAGTCAACTCGAGCAAGATACAAACTGATACTTCTGCCATCTATTGATGTTTTCTGTAAACTTATTTCTGGCGTTTTTCGAGTTAAAACAATGATTATTTGTGTATCATTTTATGAAATTTGAGATGTGTCTCACTTTTCTTTTGATGAGCGATATATTATGCATAAAAAATCTAGCAGTATATAATAGCTTTTACAGTTTACATATTGTTTGGAGTTTAAGTCATTGTATTTTTTCTTATTTATGTGTTTTGTTATATTTGCCTCTTTACAGCTTTTTATTTATTGAGTATTTTTTATAACTAAAGCTCATAGGACTTTTGAAACAAAATTTTTATTTATATCTTATCTCTGGTAAACGTTTCAGACATTACTCATTGTCTCCTTCTTCAGTACAAAGATAAAGATAAACTTAATTAATTTTGTTTTACAAGTCTATGAGTCGTTATTAATGCCTCTTCTCTGTCTATTGATGGTCGATGAATATTTCCCGTTTTTAAAAATAATTTGATTCATTTGAAAATAAATTAACAAGTTAACAACATGCATAATAGTTCTGGCATTAAAATATACCAGAATCGTATAAAAGTACTTATCATTTATTTATTTTTTAGCTGTATTACTTGTGGTCTGAAATTTGTTATTAGATGGGAAAAATCATAAGGTATCTCATCTAAAAATTGAATAATGATGTCATAGGTGTGCTAGTGAACGTAATTAATTTAAATAAAATACCGAAACACGTGAGATTATAATATAAATTTTGTTTGTTTGGTGTTTTGTAGGTGGATATTGCATAATATGTGCAATGAGAAAAACACTAATAGACTCCCAACAACGTAACACCAATTCTTTCCGTCCCTTTCTAATTCATGGTAAATTGCGCTTGGTGTGTCGCAACATGATACCTGGTCGACAGGAAGATGCACACGAGTTTCTCAGGTATTTAGTAGAAGCAATGGAGAAGTCCTATTTAAACCGATTTAAGAATCATTCCCAATTTGACTCGAGAACCAAAGAGACTACACCCCTAAATCAAATATTGGGTGGGTATTTGAGATCAGCAGTGAGATGCTTGGAATGCGGTCATGTCAGTACCACGTTTCAACATTTTCAAGATATACTTCTGGATATTAGGAAAGCACAAACTTTGGATGAAGCAATGGATGGATATTTTTCGAGAGAGAAGCTGGATGATGTATCTTACCACTGTGAATCATGTCGGAAAAAGGTTTGTTGATTTTAGAAATAATTTTTGAATCGGCAGTTTTCAGGGTTATTGCTTATCAAAAATACTAACTATAATATGCATGTTATAAGTTAATACTGGTTTTTAAATAATAAAAAGAAAATACGACGATTTCTACATGCTTTCGCATATGAATAGAACCGTTCGAGCCTGCGCCAACTTTTACGAAATTTTCAAATTAAAAAAATTGGGCCGATCGTCGCGTTTTTTAAAAAACAGAATTGAAAAAGCACATTTCATTCAAACACACAATTATTGTGCCAAACATTCTACATCTCACGGACCACGAGTCAACAGTATTTGAGATTCTACATTGTTTGTGATGACACTTAACGTTTTAAGATACATTGTGAAGCAACTTTATTCATATCGCCCTTTATTCATAACTGTAATATCAGCTATCTAACATTTTTTATAAAATTAGTTATATACACCATTTTGTAGGTATTTTCAAAGTGTATCTAATAATAATTTTATTTATTTGATTATACTACATTTCAGATGCGCTTCGATACAATAAGCGCTATCATCTTATTTTTGATTGTAACGAAAATATGGGCTAATATATACTAATTACTGTACTAAAACAAATAAATAAAAGGGATGGTATAATATGATGTAAATATGTTAACTTAGAAGTAACAGATGGAAAGTTACAATTAAATTGTGAGTTTATTTGCTGCTCTTGTAAAATTCATCTAGATGTAGATACAGTACAATCAACATAACATGACCTATGGAAGGCATTTTTGCCCAACACTAGGAGGCATAATACGAGAGAGGTCTAGAGTCTGCCTTCTATAGGCCACGCCAAATTCGTTGTAGCTGGTATTACAGTTACACCGGAGATATTAATTCCACGAAAACGTTATATCTTATTATTGACTTTATAGACAAAAAAATTATTTATGGTTTTGTAAAAATGATTCTTTATATTATATGTTAATTCGAAGTAAATTTTTTTCAGGTTCCTGCGACAAAACAATTCTCTTTGGAGAGAGCACCAATGGTGCTTTGCATTCAATTAAAGCGTTTCTCAGTTATGAATAATAAAATTACAAAGCATGTACAATTTAAGCAAAGATTAGAACTATCAAAATATCTCCGTCATAGACCAAGTAGTCCATTAGTATATAGATTAGTATCATTGGTGACTCATATGGGACTAAATGTTGGTTCCGGTCATTACACTGCCGTGGCACAAGCTCCGTGCGGAAATTATTATCAATTTGATGACAGTATGGTAAGTTAGTAACGATTCTTTCTTGAAAGAAATTTAAATTTAATTTACATGTAGGTTCGAGTCATTTCCCACCAAGCAGTGTTTACAACAAATGCCTATATATTGTTATACGAGTTAGAACATGTCCCAGGAATTCAAAAATCATTGGCAACAGCCAATGGAACAAATAAAATAAAAGGCATTCTTTCATCTTCAAATACTAATAATTCAACTACCATAAAAATTAACAATAATAAAATAGTGAACGGCAGCGCAGGCAGCAGCAGTTCAAATAAAGTGTATGGACCAGAACTACCTCCAGCAAAAATTGCAAGATTGGAAGACCAGAATGGAACCATATCGAGCAGCACACTGAATGGAAAAGAAAAAGATGACAGTGGCTCCTCGAGTGATAGTGAAACTGAAAAGGTAACTCCTAAACGATTTCAACATAAGGAAAGTAAACTATCAAATACCCTGACACCGTCAACATCACCAACTTGTGAAAATAAAAAATCGTCTAATAAATATATACATCAGGCTTCTCCTCCCAAGTCCCCTTTAAATCACCACAATCGTAGTTCAACAAGTACCAGTAATAGTTCGTCTTCTAATAGTGTCTGTAGCTTTACTGCCAGTCCGAAAGACAGTCCTACAACAACAATAGTCACCTCAACATCGAATTTGTCACCAGTCACTAAACTAGTCCCTTACGAAGTGCATGACACTAGTTCAAATGACGGTTCTACACACTCAAACAGCAATAAGGTATCAAAGAGAGCAGTCAATCGGAATTGGAAAGTGACTTCTTCGACCGATGATTTGCCCTCAGATGGTAGTAAAAAGAAAATACAATCCAATGATAGAAATACTGTAAATGAATTGTTAAAAATGTCACATAGTGGGTATTCTGCTCCGGTTTCTTCGTGGAATGGAACAAGGGCACAGCTCGACAAAGAAATAGGCAATGAAAAGCGAGAGGACAGAAAAAGGATTCTGGTTGATGAAGCTGACCAACCGAGGGTGAAGCATGTTAAAACATCCAATGGTGGCACATTTAAATCAAATCCTGGATATAATCCAATACAGGTAACTATCTGGAAGAAAATTAAAACTTTTCTGTAATGATAAATTCAATTGCTTTTTTAGGAATACCATAATGCAAAAAATTGGAATCATGTCAACAACTCTTATAGGCAGTTTTATGGCGGAGGTGGGGGAAACAGAAACCGGAACAGACGCAACTTTCACCATAAAAATAACTATCATAATAAAAACTTCAGATTTCGGCAGTAAAACTGGTCCATGTGATTTTGGATGAAAATTTAAATAGGAAATATTTAATTAATAAGCAACATAAAGGATGATAATTGCTATTAATGCAGTCTAAACATTATTTCACGATTCATTTATTCACGTGATATATTGTACAATATTTTCTGGGCCAAACTATTGTATTATTTTTATATACATAGGAATGTTCCTTTTAGTTATTTGATCAGGCTCACTTCACCTTGATATTGTTTAATTTTATTTTGTTACTATGTCCTAAGCTTAAATGTTTTTATTTAAAACTAATATTTAGTACTTTTAAAATTGGAAACGTATATGTATATTAAGTAAATATTGCCAATGTGAAACCTGTAATTAATTTTTGTGGCAATATTATGAATTTATTATTTATGTAACCGATCCTATACACAACTCCTTCCCTTTCCCAATTGAACGTGCATTTATTATAATCATGTATTACTCTTGTATAATAATTTGTTACAATGTACAGAAAATATAAGACTTGAGATAGTACAATTAAAAAAGCAGATTTCTGACTTTTATCTTAACACTATCAATTTTATACAATTTTCAATCTTTTTGATTTACGACACTATCCCATGAAATTGCATTGTATATATATATATATAGGATAGTCGAATGTAAATAAATTAAATTAGTACTATAATTAAGCAACAGACTTGATTTAGAAATAATTCATGCTATCCTAATTTCCTCCTTGCAAGTTGAGCCAAATAAATCGGTGCGGAAATATTTTAAAGTACCAGAAGTTTTCAAATTTAATGCAAATGATACTGATTATTTAATTTTAAATGTCAAACTTACTTAAATAAGATTTGAGCAGAATATGATAAAATTTGGTATGATGTCGATAGTATTACTAAAGTCTTCAAAACAAATGTACGTGGATATACTCGAGGCTTATTTGACATGCCTTCATGGTGCCATGAGAAAAGCTAAACTTCACTTAAATCCGGCCTGCAAGATGCACAAGGTCCAAAGAGCTGGTTGTTCTGTTCACTTACGAATTATATTGTTTTCTGGCAAGAAATGGTTATCTTCAATTAGTTGCAGTTACAACTTACTAGTGTTCTGGCGAACTTGCTGATAATGTTGATCTTGCTCAAGTATGCTTAAACTTGTGTTGCTCATGTGCAGTATAGCTCTCGATGCAGACACTTTTTTGTTATTTCACCCTGTATCTGACTTTTCAAGTTCTAAAACCCTATGATAAATGCTAATACCAAAGGGTATTTTGATAAGTACAGCTGTTTGTCTTCTAGAAGCTTTTGCAGAGTGAAATTGTTTATTTTTATTTTTTTTAAGAAAAATCTAGTGAAATTTAATTTTAGTTATAACAAAACTTGTCTTATTTAATTTAAGATATAGTCTTTCAAAAAGCGAGTAAGAACGGTAGCAACTGCTTATAAAAGAATGTCTGGCAATTATAAAAATTTTGAAGATTTTGATGATAAATATGAAAGGTATGAAAACGAAGGCTTCTTGATTAAAAAACAATTAATAATACAAGAGTACATGGGCATTAAAATGCTATATATTTTTAAATTAATTTTGAAGTTTATGACAAACAAATATCAAACAGGGTATTTTCATTTTCTAATGAGTAACTAACTTTTCTTAGACTAGTACGTCAACGGTAACAACAATAACATACTTCTGGGTAACTTAATTAAGCTCACCAGAAAACAAGTCGTGTTTATTTACTTAAAAATGAATAAAGCAAGATATTAAACCTAATCTTTCTTTTTTAATCATCACTCTTGTAGCCTAGGGTAGTGGTGCACAAACTATTTCCATTGTGTAAAATTCTGCCATAACTCCTGGATAGAAGTCCAGAAAATTAAACGAAATGACCATTTATTTTTTTTGTTTCGGCGTACTCATTACACCAATATATCATTTATAGCTCATGTTATTTATTTGGACAATATTTCCAAAAAACGTTAGATTATGGGTCTTCATATCCAAGTACTTGTGTGCATTTTGTATAGCCCAAGCTCACCAGTTTTGTGCATTTCGCTCATCGTTAAAAATTAAACTTTCTGTAAAACATTCCTTAAAAAAATGCCATTCAATTGCTTTTTTAATAATAGTGTAGCAATACTCAGCTCTTCTCTCCATATCATCTGGTAGCAACTCTTGTAGGAACGATACTGGTGCTTTTTCAAATTTATTTGTGCTGCACAAAACATTGGAATACACCATATTCTAATATTCTTTCCTAGTTGGTGTACACTTACATTTTCAGTTACTGAGTAATACTTCGACAGCGTTTGCATCTTTTAGAGAGAACGTTTTTATTACATTTGCACTTACTGTTTAGTTCCAGTTGTTTCAAATTTGCAGATGATTCTATCAACAGTAGTGTGGTTTGCAATTGGTCGAAACAACACATATTCTACACTTACTGCATATACACTTTTGCTGGTGTAGTACAATTTTACCATTAGGATCTTTTCATTTAACAAATACATAATTTTAACTTATTTATTATTTCAGATGCTAACACCCAATGGATGGTTGTTTGTTTCTACAATTCCAAGGCATCACATATTTTTGCCATAGTAGTAAGAAATATTTATGGTAATAAAACATTAAAAATTTAACATGGTAATCCAAATGGTGCTCCAATTCTAGACCTTGTATACATTTCATCAATTAAACCTTGTAATAAAAGAACATAATCCGCTGCACCATTGGCATCCAACTATGAAAAAAGTCATTGTAATATTATGTCTGCATTTGCTCACAACACTTTTTCTCAATACATTTGCAGCACATGGACATATTGGAGTACGAGTACCTCGGATCTAATGAGAGCCATATACTTACAGCAAACGTGTGTAATCAAGTATGACAATCACTAATATATAAAATATCTGAAATATAAAATGTATTAAAAAAATAATTAACAAAACTCAAAATATTTATTATCAAATATAAAACTTAGTTTAATTTCAAACAATTTTATTCATTATTAGTAGAGTCCGGTTTATTATCATCATTCTTATTTTCAGTTACTTCTTTCTCTACCTCAGATGTCTCGTTGACAATTAATTCTTTATCAACAGGTTGATCTTTTACAACTTCTGCATTATCAGAACCCTCATTTCCACAGATACTGTGCAAATTAAACTTTTTATATTTAATATAATCAGGTATAACACCAATATAAGCAAAACCTTTGATAGCTTCAACAACAATTGTGATTTCGGGTTCACTCAAATTAACAACATGTTTATCAGGTAATTCTCCAACCAATTCAGCAACAACTTTTATAACATCATCTCTTTTTAAAGAATTATTATTACGATGATTAAATGCTATGGAATAGGTTTTGATACTTCCAGAAAAATGCTTTACTAACAGTGGCATTATTGCCGCTTTAATATCGTCCATGTAAGCTTTACATGTTGTTTCAATTGGAATTAAACGTAATAAAAATTTGGTTTGTTGTTGACCATTTTCAAGAATATCTTTAGCAATTGCATTAGCTAATAAAATGGGGTCTTCTAAAGTGGTTCGTATGAATAAGAAATTTTTAGCTCCTGAATCAATAACTTGAAATTTTTTCATGTTCAATGACGCATTTTCTGATTTCAATTGTTCCAGTTCTTTGGATAAATCGTCTTCATCGAGATTATGACTATCTGGTGGAGCTTCACTTTTTTTTTCTTCAAATTTATCAGCGTATTTATTTAGTATGTTGTAGGCTTCACGTATGCAGTCTTTTTCTCGATTGTTGCAACTGCATAAAAAGCCACAGAGTCCAACTTCTATATTGTACTTTCTGTATTTGTTGTTTTTATTTGAATAATAGTTCTTTCGTTTGCTCATTGTCACTTTTCAGGTTAATTTGCTGTTTATTTTGCAAAATACGATAAATTCGATGATTTAAAATTTTTATTATAATACGATATAATTCACATAAATTATAATTAAATCAATATTTCAGATTGTACCACTTAAATATTTTGAAACAAACACGAGCGTTTTCTTCTGATTTTTTCAATTGCGGTTAGAGATAGAAACAAAAATTAGGACAGGTCACTGACGTCACGGTCAGAGAACCAGGGTTGCCATTGTTGCCAAATCTGAAAACCGCAAACCGAATTTCGTCGGGCATTACCGTAACTCGTTTCAGTGAGTGTAAATTGTGGAAGGAAGGGGTTCAGTATTTCCGACGATCATTTTTTATCGAGCCTTAAATCGTATTTTCCATCCTAGAACCGTAAAAATACGATTAGGACCGTAGGACTTGCAACCCAGAACAGGACAGGACTTAGTATTTTTTTAACAAAGTGATTGAAAATCAAAAATGTTGTGAAAATTAATCAAAATCATATTCACATCGTTTTTTGGTAATGTTAATATAACGTCATGTGACCAATAGATGACGACTAGTAGACGTCATTTTTTGCCGAAGGAATGTTCGTGTAATGATACATTTTTGTGTATTGAATATTGAATTTGGGGATGGTAATGTATTCTAAAATATTCTAAATGTAAACTTCATTTAATGAAGTGTTTAATTAATGGTGATTTATTATAAACACTTTATTGGTTGAAAGTTTCGATAAAGTTTATTTAGAAGATTTCGGACGTCTTTGGCCCATGACTTATTTTTGTCTTTTTGTCGTCATATTTACGTTATGTTTTAGGTCAAAATGACTTAAACTATAACAAAAATACTAATTATTCGTTTGCTTATTTATTTTTATTCCTAAAAATTACCAATATGTCAAACAAACAAGTTAAGTAATGGTGTATATAGTTTTATTATATAATTCTTTTTTATACAAATTATATTTTTTATGTTGATTGTTTTGTATTTATGCAATAACAAAAATATTATTTTTTTCTTTTTTAAAATTACTCCTCTTCCCCCTAAGCCAGTTGGATGGAAACGCCCCTGACGTGAAAAGTACGTCAACATACCGTTAAAAATATGACGTCTTTAAAATGACTCAGAGCGTCAATATGACAAAAACAATTGTTTGACTAAAAATTACGTAATTTATTGGGCATAGTTGTTATAATCATAAATATCACCTAAAAATGACGTGAACATAACGTGACTTTGCTGGCTGGGTTACAAACAGATTAGATTTATATGGACTCGAGCAAAATAATTCAGTACTATTTCGTAACTTGTTCAAAACCAGTATCTACAATGTGTGTTGGAACAAATTAAGTTTCTGACATTTAACCGGAAGTGACGTTTTTTATTTTTATAGAACACTACATATTTTGATTTTTTTGTATAATTTTTGTCTCAAATGTTGCTTAATCATTCAAATAATCAGGTTACAGCTTAGCACAATGTATATACATGATGACCTATCTCTATATGACATTTTTAAATTATTACGTTCCAAATAAGGTTGCAAAGTTTTTTAGTTATAACAATCATCCTGTATAAAATTGAATAATTTTGCAATCAAGTATCTAAATACACGGGGATACATAAAAAATATAAAACTGAAAAGTTTTGCTAGATTCATAAAATATTTAAATAATATGTCCATTAATTTAAACGATCTTCTATAAAATCAAAAGTTTTTGCAAGAAATTCGACAAATATACTAATTCGCTATAAAAGTTTTACTTCAATAATGAAATAGAAGTAAAACTATAGCAAGTTCATATGTGAAAGTTTTTACACTTTTACTTCGAGACTCTTTATGCGATGCAGTATATTTACAAATACTCTCAGATATTGGACTTTGTAAAATCATATTGACTTGTAAAGTTAGTCATAGATTGTTGGCTGTTGAGTAAATGTCCATTTCATTAGTAGTCGTAGATAAAAATAATTAAATAATAAAGAACTGAAAAAATCTTTTATTATCTGTTAAAAATACAATACATTTCAGTTGTTAACACGAGCTGAATAAATAAACAAAAGAATATAAAAAATTCAATTTCTTGCACCCAAAACAGAACTTGTTCCCGGTGCAACAGTTATTTCACCGCTTTGGCCAGTCGTTTCACGTTGAGGACTCTAAAATACACCAATATTAAAACAATTAATCAACAGCTTAGACGAATATATTTTACCTTTACATGTATTTTATTTTTAAGCACCGCAGCTCTTAATATTAACATCCTTGTACGTCTTTGATATTCCTTACCCATTTGTAAGCTTTTTTCAAATGTAGTACTTCTTTGATCGACATCTTTAGCAAACAAAATTTTATTATGAGAATCAATTCTGGCTTGTATTTGTCCATCTAGTATAAGCTGCATAAGTTCGTCCTCAAGGGCATTGACAGTTCTATTGAAAGCAGTAGCCATCTTTCGCATATCGGCTGACAAATAAGGACTGAAGTATTGAATTAAAGCTCGATTCCGAATCTGGGTATATAAACTATTCACATGAGGTGCAATATACATATCTAATAGGAGATTATCTTTAATCTCATCGAGTAATTTCAAACATGAAGCATATTTTGATTCGTAGAACTTAAGAATGATATCACGTAACTGTGGTTCCAATTCCAAAAACAATTTGAATGAGCTACTAAATATTACATTTTTCTGCAATTCATGCCGATCAAATGTGGCTAAGGCACATAAACCACCATACATAGCAACATTATTAGGAGACATCAGTTCGGGAAAATCACAATGATCTAAATTTGCCAACAAGAAATGTTTAGCCGCCGATTTATATTTTTTTGTAGCCAATTCGGCCAAACCAGCGGCACATTTTAATTTTGTTAAAATATGCTGATTCGCATCTTTTGATTGTAGTTCGCTGAAATCGGGAGTGCTTTCAGCTTTCGATACGTAACTAAGAACGTGTGACCAATTTTGTAAATAAACCGACACTTTTATTACATTCATGCACATGTTAACAACGTGCTTGCCACTTGTGCAATAGTCTCGAGCTCGCGAATAGCATTTAAGTGCATTTGATAAATCACCACAATCTAGATAGTGATCGCCTAAATCATCATGTCCTCTACGAATGCTCTCTTTTATCGAATTTGATTTATAATTTTTTAAATCATTATCAAGTTTTTCTAATTTCAGTGCAGCTTTTTTTGATCTAGTTTCCATCCAGAGACTATCAATAGCAGGAACATCTTGGGATGTAGATTGAGCGGCTACATCGGGCAAACTAGAACCCGACGTAATTTCGGCTAGTTTCTGATGTAGCACTTGATATAAATTAACATTATAAGTCGTCATGACGTATGAAATAGCCATTTTTAAAGCTTCTAATCTCAGTGTTGGACAGTGATTCACAATGTAAATCAAGCGGTAGAGTTTTGCTAACCCTGTATAGCTATTGGAATAAACTTCTAAATCAAGAGTGGGATTTTCGACTACATATGTTTCTTCCTCATTATTATCATTGTCTTCAGGTGGTGCATCAACTTGCATTGGTTCAACAGCATTCTAAATAATAAGATAGTTTATAAATAATTTTTCAATATAAATTGCTTATCATTTAACATGCACATTCTGGCATAATTCCAGTAGACATTTATATAAATATTTACTCACCTGAAACAGTGCACTTTGCAGTGGTAGAGGCATAGTTATCTACAAAATGATTATTGCACTTTTCCAAACCTATTTTTAAGCAAAATTGTCCAGTAAAAACATCCTCCTACAATTTTTATCTTCCCAGTAGTTTAATTTGTAAATAGTCAACAATTTTCTCTTTCGGCGACTTGGATAGCCAAAAAAATTCAGGCACTTTTTGACAGCACAGAACCGCCGATAACATAACTTCCTGTAAACTATTACCAACGTAATTAATTTTTGGATTGTTAACTTTAAAAAGTTGAAATAACTTTATTTTAATAATTCTTTGCACAATATATAATTAATTAATAAAATTAATATAAATCTATCGTTATTTAAACTATTCTAATATATGCATAAATATTTTACTGCTAACTTCGGGTTGATTGAATTACATTTAAATTGTTTTATACAAGGTGCTCCAGAAGATTTATTTTAGATTTAATGTGCATATTATAACTTTGTTTGCTCGAATTTTACGAACTGGTTCTGAATAAGTTATGACTGAGAATTATTTGGGTTGGGTCCGTAGAAATCAATCCTGTTCAAAACAAGTTCCGATCCTACTAGGAATAAAAATGAAACTTTTAGTACCGGCTCACAGACAAGGACCGATTTGACTATTCCCAAACAGTTAATAAATGTATTAAAACAACAAATTTTTAGTTCCAAATTACCCAGACTTGTATTGGAACACAAAACTACATTTGCGAACTGGTTTGTAAGAACAAATCATAATCTATAATACAAAAATTTAACAATGAAGATTTGTTAGCTTTTTTACACTTTCATAATTATACTTCAATGTTCTTTTATTTGTTATATCGTCTTTTTTTTTGTTAGAATACACGGTTTAGGAGTTATATTCAATAAACAAAAAAAAAATGTTTTCGATGTCAAAATTTCTCCCAAGGTTGCTTGTGTTAGAATTTTTATTTTTACCACCCATGTATACAAACAAGTTAAAGTAATCAAAAGCTTATGTAACGCCTTTTGCAATATATAATACTTCAACTGCCTGGCCTAGTAGTTTTGTCATTGCATATTTTCTGAATCTTGGATGAGCTTTAAAATAACAAAATTCTCATTAAAAATGTGCCAGCTAATAATCAGAATTTCAAAATAATAATACTTTATTAGAGATATAGTTTGGTTATTTCATATTTTCTTTATCTTAAGACTCTATTTAAAATCTACATCGAACACTCCTTGAGAACATGGAAACGGAAATGCAAAGGCATCAAGGAATCAATATAGGAGATAACAACATATACACACTCCAGTTTGCAGATGACCAGGTGCTCATGGCCTAAGACAAGAACGACCTTCAATACATGACCAGGAAAATTAAAGAAGAATATGAAAAAGCAGGCCTTTCGATGAATCTCGACAAAACTAAATACCTACGTATTGGGGGAGAATCCGACGTCTTGGAACTTGAGAATGGAGAAATAATATCAGTGTGCAATAGTTACCAGTACTTGGGGGTAAAAATACAAAAAGATGGAAAGGACGAAAAAGAAATCAGGCAAAGAATCGGACAAGGTAAAAGAGGTATCCAGAGACTAAACGGCATATGGTGGAGTAAAGTAATTACAAAAAAAGAAAGTATAACATATACAACACAATTATAAAAAGTATCATACTCTACGGAGCAGAAGGATGCAGGTGAACAGAAGCTGACAAAAGAAGACTAGAGCCTCTGGAAATGGACGCTCTTAGAAGATCAAGTAGAATACCAAGGTTGGATAGGGTATGCTATACAAAGATAAAAGAACTAATCGGCTTGAAAGAAAACATCGTACAGGAAGCAGGAAAACGGCAACTTATCTGGTACGGACACGTGAAAAGGATGGCAGATCGTCGACTACCAAAAATTACGCTCGATTGGGTCCCTCCTAAAAGACGGAAACGAGGCAGGCCCAGGAAATCTTGGAATGACGGCATCCAAAAATTGATGAGCGAAAGGAATCTGCAAGAGGATCAATGACAGGTTAGGATGGAGGAAGAGTCTGGAAATGTTTACAAATAAAATTCAGTTCAATTTGTTAAACGATTAATTTGAAAAATATCATGTTACCGGAAAAACTTTCTGAAAGTAAGTGTATCTGAAATATCTTGCAAAATAAACAAAAATGATTTTAAAAAGAAATAATAATCAAGAAAAAACTCAAAAAAATATGAAAGTTTGCATAAAAATTAAATCTAACAAAATATTTTTTTCTTAAAAAGAAATATGTGCAGAATAGTTAATAAAATAAAATTTTTACAAATAATATTCAATTCTATTTGTTCAACGATTAATTTGAAAAATATGATATGATGTTACTAAAAAACTTTCTGAAAGTAACTGCATTTGAAATATCATGCAAAACAAACAAAAATGATTGTAAAAGAAATAATAATAAAGAAAAAAACTCAAAAAAATATCAAAGTTTGCAAAAAAATTAAATCATATGAAATATTTTTTTGTTGAAACAAAATTATTTGCAGAATAGTTAATAAAATAAATTATTTAATCATAAATATGGTGGAAAATTAACAGTAAAACAAACAAAAAAGTCAAGAAAATAGTTAATAAATTAAATTAGTTAATCATAAATATTGTGGAAAGTTAACAGTAAAACAAAAAAAAAGTCAAGAAAATAGTTAATAAATGAAATTAGTTAATCATAAATATTGTGGAAAATTAACAGTAAAACAAATAAAAAAGTTAAGAAAATAGTTAATAAATTAAATTAGTTAATCATAAATATCGTGTAAAGTTAACAGTAAAACAAAAAAAAAGTCAAGAAAATAGTTAATAAATTAAATTAGTTAATCA
>JARJEC010109170.1:0-10232 GCA_030264575.1 Tachinus sp. AB-2021
TACCTAATATATTTTTGTCTTTACTGATGATTATTATTCAGTAAATCAAACTCAAGAAGAGTTGTTTTAATAGAAATAGTAAATTCTAAAGTAATTTCTTTTTAACCAGTCGCATATTTCACTCATATTATTAATTGGTTTTGAGATATTTGTTAATTAGTCATTAGAAACGAGGTACCACCTATAAATATGGTAGCATTGTCGTTTTCTATATCATTTAGATATATTATGAAAAGCCCAAGCACTGAGCCTTGCGGAATTCCTGTTTTCATTTCTAGAGTACTAAATTTTATTTGATTTAACTCAAAACCAACAAAACCTAGTCAGAGCCAATACTATTATGCTAAATGTTTTTAAAAGGATTTTATAATTATGTAGATTCTATATCAAATGCCTTTGTTAGATCAAGAAAAAGTTCCAAACAGAATTGCTTCTTGTCAGAAAAATGATATAACTTAGTAAGAAATTCCACTATAGTAATATTGTTCTACCCTCTCTAAAACTAATTTTTTTTGGGTTATGTTTATTGCAAAAAGAAAATTAGTGGTTTGGCAACCATATGTTAAATGGTTATATAGAAGGTATTAGAAATCGAGATTATGTCTATATGTTGAAAGTATTAGCTGTATGTAATTACAATGTCACTGTCGCCATCTCGATGCAAAATCTATGAAAGGTAGTTTAAACCTTTGAAAACAATCTGACAGGACGTCAACATAAACTAAATGTTGATCAAGAAGAGTAAATTATAGAATTTTTTATGTAAATAAATTACAAGCTTACAAATGGTTTCCATTAAAGCTTCAAAAAGATTAAGTTTTACGGGGATATAGGCAGCTTTAAATCAATTTTGGTAGACGTTTGTTGCATAACGTAAACAATGATCCCCATTTTATTTAAAAGATTGTGTACTACAATTACGAAAACCTTCACGTAATACCGTAAGAGTCTTATCAAAGACAATGGTCGATTAATATTTGAACAGGATTATTAAATAATAATGTAAATGGGTTACGCATTTTACCGAACTGACTTAATTTGCTTTGTATTACAATTCTTAAATGAAAATTTCTCATTGCCATTCAGTGGTGGATCTACTATAAGATTAACTAACCTTAAGCTTCAGGGCCCCCGGACTGGAAATACACTCACCAGCAATAATATTTATTTAAATTTACATACAAATTTCCAATATATTTTTCAAGATTTTGATGTTTTGAGCAAATTTTGAAACACCTTTTTAACATTTTTACACACATTTTCCAAACCTTCAGATTTTTTCTCATTTCAAATGATATGTTCAAATTTTTCTACATATTTTATACATTTTGTAATTTTGTTTCATATTTTACCTGATATTTTTGTTATTTTTTTATGATAAGATTTTCTTAGGTTTTCTTAGATTTTCATAGATTTTCTTAGATTTTCTAACATTTTCTTAGGTTTTCTGATATTTTCTTAGATTTTCTAGATATTTTTCAAAATATTTTAAAATTCCTTGATGTTTTGGATACTTTGTTATTTTTGTTTTGTTTTATTGTCATTTTACAAAATGTTTTGCAATATCAATTATTGATGATATTGTTTCAAAGTTGTAGACCAGGAAGATGATTTTAAATTTTTTTGTTTTGGTATTCTTTACATATAATTCACATTGTATAATATTTGTAAAAAATAGTATTACTTGTATTTGTTGGGTTATACCCAACTGGCCATCGACTTCGAGGTCCTTCAGCCGTGTTCATGTAGATATGTGTGTGAAATGTGCATCTTTTATCTAGAGCGCCATTAATTGTTTCCCAAAAGAAAAGTGGACAAACTAATCGAAAAATTGATAGTTATTACACACCAATAGCTTGTTTAATACAATTAATTAATACAAAATGACAAAAAAAAAATAATATAAAAAACAAAAAGAGGATTTTATTTAAAATTAATAATTTGTTTGTTTCTTCAAAATAAGGATTTTGTGAAAGTTGTATTAAAATCGATCAACAATTTCTGAGTGTTGCGTATTCTGTAAGAGTCAGAATATTTAAGTTTACATCAGTTTTGTAACAACAGGGTTTAGCTTTATTGCCCCAAAAAGTTAGATCCAAAACTTCTTCCATTGACCGATAAAATTATCTTAGAAGTTAGATTAAATTCTTAGTTACAACATGATGGTGGCCGATGCACCATCATTTTGGAACTAACAATTACATTACAAAATTTAAATAAGAAACAACCTGTATAAAATTTTTTCTGGGAGGTAGATTGTAAGAGATTCCATACCATGACCGCTTAGAAAGGCGTATCTAAATCCGTTGTATTATTTTTTCTAGGACTGCTGGAAAGAACAAGAACATCTTCTGAATCTCATTTTATTTTGATTCGGTGAACGAATGACATTTTTTATAATATTTCATATTCAAATATTTATAGTCCAGAATGTTATAATAATGGGATATCTACAATACGATGCATGCCAGAAATCATGAAACTGTTAGTATTGTAGAAGAAGATTTGAATAAAAATGTTTGTGATATTTTTATGGTTAAGTGGAAGTCAATGACTGAACTTCTATTTTGCCATTTTTTACTTTATTACTTGCCATTTCTATTATTCATATTATGTATAATATTGAAAATAAAGTCTAATTATTATTATTATTATTATTTTTATTATTATTATTATTATTATTATTATTATTATCATTATTATTATTATAATAATAATAATAATAATAATAATAATAATAATAATTATAATAATAATTATTATTATTATTATTATTATTAATATTATTATATATGTGGTAGCTCGTATTTACGCTGTGATTAGCTGTATCATGTTATCTTTGTGGTGATTATCACAGCGTGAATACGAGCAAGACATATACGGAAGTCAGAACATGTTTGCGGTTCTTGTTCTTTCAAAAAGTCTCAAAAAAGTACTTCAATAAATTAAGATCTAATTTATGAGGTCATGATATGAGTAAATCTCATTCAAATTCCAGAAAATGTTCATACAGGTTATTTCTCAGTTGTAATGTACCGGTACGTGCTTCCATTTGAATAGATTTAGTTAAACAGAGAGGAACTAGGTACAACATCCTTCAGTTAATTATTCAATGCAAAATATAAGAAAGATCGGTAGAAGAAATTCTTCCTTTTTTCATTGTGTAGCTTGTGGGAGTGGTTTCGTTGCACGCGTTTTTTGAATTATAGCAAATTTTGTAGCAAGAAATTGGAAATTAGCAAAAATTTAATAAAAAATTTATGGAAAAATACTTATAACAAAAAAATTTTCTTATATTACCAGAGCTAAAAGTGGTTAACGACAAATATTTTATAATATTTTCATGCAATTATGTTCATTTGCTTTTGAATTATAGCGAATTTTGTAACAAGAAATTGGAAATTAGCAAAAATTGAATTAAAATTTCTGGAACAATACTTAATATAGAAAAATTGATTTTCTTATACTACCAGAGTTAAAAGTGTTTAATGGAAAACATTTTGAAAATTTTTCATCAAATTTTGATAATTTACTTTTGAATTATAGCGAATTTTGTCACAAGAAATTGGGAATTAAATTCAAAATTTCTGAAAAAATACTAAAAATAGAAAAATTGATTTTCTTATACAACCAGAGCTAAAAGTGCTTAATGGAAAATATTTTCTGAAATTTTCATGAAATTATGTGCATTTGCATTTGAATTATAGCGAATTTTGTAACAAACAATTGGGAATTAGTAACAATTGAATTCAAAATTTCTGAAAAAATGCTTATAACAGAAAAATTGATTTTTTATACTACCAGAGCTAAAAGTGCTTAACGAAAAATATTTTATTACATTTTCATGCAATTATGTTCATTTGTTTTTGAATTATAGCAAATTTTGTAGCAAGAAATTGGAAATTAGCCAAAATTTAATAAAAAATTTATGGAAAAATACTTATAACAGAAACATTTTCTTATATTACCAGAGCTAAAAGTGGTTAACGACAAATATTTTATAACATTTTTATGCAATTATGTTCATTTGCTTTTGAATTATAGCGAAATTTGTAACAAGAAATTGGAAATTAGCAAAAATTGAATTCAAAATTTACGAAAAAATACTTAAAATAAAAAAATTGATTTTCTTATACTACCAGAGCTAAAAATACTTAATGGAAAATATTTTGTAAAATTTTCACGTAATTACGTTCATTTGTCTTTGAATTATAGCGAATTTTGTAGCAACAAATTGGGAATTGAATTCAAAATTTCTGGAAAATTACTGAAAATAGAAAAATTGATTTTTTTATACTACCAGTCCTTAATGGAAAATATTTTGTAAAATTTTCAAGTAATTACGTTAGTTTGTTTTTGAATTATAGCGAATTTTCTAGCAACAAATTGGGAATTGAATACAAAATTTCTGGAAAATTACTAGAAATAGAAAAATTCATTTTATTATACTACCAGAGCTAAAAGTGCTTAATGGAAAATAATTTGTAAAATTTTTACGTAATTACGTTAATTTGTTTTTGAATTATAGCGAATTTTGTAGCAACAAATTGGAAATTTGCAAACATTGAATTCAAAATTTATGGAGAAATACTTAAAATACAAAAAATTGATTTTCTTATACTACCAGAGCTAAAAGTGCCTAATGGAAAATATTTTGTAAAATTTTCATGTAATTACGTTAATTTGTTTTTGAATTATAGCGAATTTTGTATCAGCAAATTGGGAATTGAAGTCGAAATTTCAAAAAAATTACTCAAAATAGAAAAATTGATTTTTATATACTACCAGAGCTAAAAGTGCTTAATGAAAAATATTTTGTGAAATTTTCTTGATACTATGTGCATTTGTTTTTAAATTATAGCAAATTTTGTAGCAAGAAATTGGGAGTAAATTAAAATTTTCTGAAAAAATACTAAAAATGGAAGAATTGATTATACTACTAGAGCTAAAAGTGCTTGATGCAAAATATTTTGCATTTAAATGATTGTTTTTTATTTTAATATTACGTTTAAATGCCTTTACTTAAATCGATATTTTATATTGTATCTAATTTTATGTTTCAAGTTTATACTTAATGTTTTTAAATAAATTTTCATTTATTAATAATAAAATCAGAGTGAGTGGTTGTGTGCCCTTCTTGTAAACAATAAAGAAGCTAGACTAATTGTCTTAAATAATCTATATAATTTATAGACAATGGCCATAGAATTAAAAAGTTAAATACAAATATTAATTCTTCAAAAATTTTGAACGATTTTTAAAATGACAAGCGATCGACAAGGCCCGGATAGTGATAATGATTTCTAATCTCCGATAATCAGATGTGGTCAATATCTTGATTTTTAATGTTATTAGTTTAAAGTTAAAATATTATCCTCATAAACTCTATGAGAGAATGAGAGAAACAGAAAATTTTCCACTCTTAATTTTTAATTATATAGTGCAAATTTTAGCATTAGACGACTAAAAGAAAATACTAGTATGCAAGTATTATTCTCATTTTGTTTTCAAATCTATATTTGATACTGTTTTATTCCACCGAAACATGATATAACTCTCCTCTACCTGGTAGAGTATTTATTTTATAAAGCGCATATACGCAGCTTAATTGGGATAAACCGCTGTTTCATGTAAAAACCTTATTTAAAAACAATATTATGTTACTTGCCTGTATTTACATATATCGATTATTTCTATATATTAAAAAAATCTTCATAATTTGAAAACAACTTCTGATAATCTGAAATTTCACTAAAAATAAAGCAAGTTATGCAAATTCTCCATTTTGTAGTGATATTAAAATATACAATAAGTCATAAAAACGATTAAACTACTTATATTTTAACATAGACTGAAAAAAATTATAATGGAACATAATTTCTATTCCTTTAAAGTTTCACAAGAATTTGTGACATTAGTAAACAATGTTTTTATCAGTGTTATTTAAATTTGTATTCTGCTGTATTTCTTAAATTGTAGTTGGTAGTTATCTATCTGTTGTATTATTTGTAATATGTTTGCTATATATTTTTTTACTGTTCCTATGTTTAATGTGTACATCTTTAGGAATAAACATATTATTATTATTATTACATTATTATTAATTTGTTTTAATCTCTTAAATCAAATAACATTTAAACAATAACAATTTTAAAACTCTGGATATTTGCAATTATTCCACTACGCGATTTTTGCTTCAGAAAATGGCGTTGAGTGAATGATTTTAAAATTATTGTAATGATATTACATTACATTAAAAAATTTATGAATGATAAGTAGAGACTATCCCAATTTATTTTATTATGACACATAATAACCGCACTCTTTCATAACGTTTCGACATTCTCCATTTCCATTTTTATGATACCTTTCCGCAAATTATTATTTTGTATTTCCATTTCCACTAACCAATTAACATTTATATTTACGATTTGCCATAAAATAAAATATTCGCACCGCGAAATTTATGTGTAAAATCAATGATCGTTTCATTTCAATGTTGGTTGCTCGATGTAAATATAAATACCATTTAAAATACATTTTACTGGAATACTTTATGTAGCCAGTTTTGTCGATATAAATAGACCAGGGTTATTTATCATCTTGAGACTTGTGGATCAAATTGTATATTTTCGGCCTCAGCTATACATGCATTTTAAGATAATTAATGGGGACAGGTAAATACTGCAGTTACGAACCAGACAAATCAGATAGGAGAGTAAAAGCAGATCGAGAATATTTCAAAAAAATTAATTCAAAGAACTTAAAATAATATTTTAAGACTTTGATTAATTCGTGTTTTGAAATGTACGCTATATTTACAAAATTGATCTGGCTGTATTTAATAAAAAAATTAATTTAAATAAATTGCATTCTATTAACGCATGTTATTTTCGCTTGCGATTTATAAATAATTTTGCGTCTGCTGTAAATTAGAGTGGCATTAATTAAATTGACACAATTAACTCAATACAATACGAAACGTCGACACAAAAACTTTAATAATGTAGATTTATTCATAAAATAGTATCAAATTACTAAATTACAGCCTTAAATGTCTTGCAAATTTTCGTTTAAATTTATTTCTTATTGCATTGGGACAAATCTCCAATAACATACCAATTTCTCTGCAGACATACATTATATCAGTATGGATATATTTTAGTGCAACATACAACTCTTAAACTTGTCTAGAAACTTTTAGAATAAAAAAGTTGATATGTTTATGAATTATAAATAGTGGTTGACAAAATTGCGAGAATTAATTATATGATGATTTAACAGCAGTCGTAAAATGTTATAAATAAGTTTATTATTATTATTATTTATTATTCAATAGATGCGATTAAAATATATTTCGGTTTTATATGAAAAAAAAAAAGAATGAATCCGTAAAATTTTGCGGGTAATATACGGCGCAATGTTTGTTGTAGTACAAGTCGAGCAATAAATAAATCAGTCGATGTTACGCGGTATGCTGGTGGCAGATATGGCAAGGTTGGGTTGGATCTTAACGAGGGGATCTTGTAGTACATCAGATGCAGTTTATTTTGTACAAATAAGGGCGTAATTTGTGGCCCCGCTTTTAAAACGGAACCGCGAATCGTGACTAGAAAACTGTACGTACAAGTTTTGCGATATCAAATATTATAAATCAACTGAGGCGCATTTATACGGTCGTCTTTGCATGTTAATTATGATTAAATTAAACAGTAATTAATAATAACGGTATCTGTCTCACTATTAGTATTTCTTAATAATATGAAATTTTGCATGCAGTTTGCTATTTAAAAATCAACTACAAATAGATATTCACCTTTTTATATATTTTAATTTATCATAGAATTATAATACACATTATTTTACCAGTCAAAGCAAAAATATTGGATCATAAATTTAAAAAAAAAAGCTTTAATCAGTTTTATTTTTCATAAATAGTGTAATTAGAATAAAATTATATAATAATATTTTATATTTCCAAAATTAAAAGTGCTTCATTTGAAAAATGTTTAGGCTGTCAGAATGTGCAAATATATAACATGTTGTAAAATGTTTCTAAAGATGTTAACAAAGTCAATTGTTGAAGTAAAACTTTTATAGCAAGGCTTGAGGACGAAAAAATAAAACGGTTTGAGACTTGACAGTGAGTGAATACAAATGAGCTGTATATGTATGGTAAGAAAAATATATAAATGCGATGCATAAGCGAGCGACACACAAACAGAATCGTGTATCAATCATCATATAAATGTCCACAACTTAGAACAACGTACACGAAACGAACACTAGTCATACTGTGTTGCCAGATGTACGATGATACCTGTATGACTAATAAGAGTAATGTACGACCGACAATATTTACGTACAATATACGGTATTTTTTAATTCGTTATTTTGTATTTCTAAGACTAGCTTTTTTTTAATGTTACAAAAGGTTTACAGAACATTAAAAATATTGCAAAATAAATATCTTTCAGGCTATGATTTGTATAAACTACAAAAAATACACTCCAAAACCATTTTTTTGTAAAAACTGTGCAAACAAGAATTTGTTTGTTTTTGTTTTTTTGTCAAAAGAAAATAATATAATTGTTACAAGATCTAAATCTAAAATTTAAAATTTACATACACAAATCTATTCACATATAATGTAATTTTTACTAGTAGCTACAATTTTTATTTAAAAAGATTGATATTACTGGAGTAACTAGTTAAAAGTAATAAAAATAACGCAACGATGGAAAAGAACATGACACACAACATGAGAGAAGTTCTGAGTATGTTTAGAGACTAAAACTAGGTCTCTGGACACACCCCATTTAACAACGTCGTAAAATAATAACTCCTAGTATTGTGGAAACACAAATAAATGTACATGAATACACATTTTAAGTAGTTTTTTTTAAATATCTCTATTGAGTTAAGCCTTAGTTTTCCGAATGGTGTGCCTGGCACATGATAGAGTTGGGAAGTCAATTAAACCGACCGATTACCATCATGTCTGACAGCCAATCAGCATTACATACGTTTCGTATTTCGCCAGCAATAATATGGAAACTGGTCTTGGACAGCGCTGCCAACTCGCAGTATGCAGTGATCGCTAAATTCACAACTTTTTTCCGCCAGAAAAAAATTATTTAAACTATACATGCCAAAGTAAAATTTTATTCATCTCTTATTAATTTCATTTGTAGAATCGACGAAATCGGGAAATTTGCCGGCGCTCTAACTATCAAAAGGCTACAAAACAGAAACCATTACAGGGAAATATTAACGTAATTTAGTACTATTTTACTAAAATTTATTGTTCTGGGTAAACCGCTAAAAAATCCGCTAGCCGCTAGATTGATAATTTTGCCTCAATTTATAATTGAAATCCGCCATATCTACCGAAAATTCCACTAACTTGGCAATACTGGCTTTGGATTGCATAGACAGTTTTGAGGCATTGGTTTAAAATAACAGAGTAAGCCTGGTCTGGGTATCCAAAGACTAAGGTACCTTATAACCGAATAGTTAGCCAAAAAGGAAACAACTGTGATATTTGTAGGACCAGATCGCAGAAAAGAAATAATCCAACGCAAACTTGCAAACAGAAACAACAACTTGTGGAAAAACTGTTAGCGGATGAATGATACAAAATTATTCCTAATAGAACCAGCACAAAATACTAAAAAGCAAGTATCGCTTATGAAAAAAACTGTGAAAGCTCACAGGACTGATTACCGGACACTGTAGTCTTAACAAGTACTTGCATAGATTGCGTCTATAGGAAAATCCACTACTCCACAGATGCTTGGAAGACGAAGAGACTCAGTAGGACCTGCTGTGCGAATGGAATGCGCAGTTTATTTTGGCAAGCATCCCAGCAGTTTTAAATCTATTGTAGTTCGCGCCCCCTTTTCACGTTGAATTATTTTGCGCCCCTTTCATCACAATTTCCGAGAACCTTTTTTTTCTTCTCTCCCAACTAATAAAACATAATTAGTTTACCAGCATTTATTGTTAATGACCTATTTTTCCGTTGTACCAACAAATTTTGATTAATTGTTGATGACTTTTGTTTTATTGTCGTCCCAACAAAAATAAAAAAATAGTTCACCTGCATTTGTTGTTGATATCCTTTGTCGTTGTGCGGCCTTACAAAATATTTTATTTATTTCTTTTGCGCCCCCTTCACCAGCACCGCGCAAAACCCGCCCTATCAGACTGGCGCACCCAATAGATTGAGA
>JARJEC010109194.1:0-14538 GCA_030264575.1 Tachinus sp. AB-2021
TAATTATATTGGTAATACAAATTATGCATCTAAAATGCTACATGAAATTAAAAAATTTCCATCCACGAAACTATTATTAATTGTATTAATGATAAAGCAATAACCCATGTCTTAAATAATTATAAAACTGTGGCATTATATAATTAAACACTCTTGGCTATTGTTGTCGACTCACCATCGACATGGCGCCACCACTATAAAATAATAAAGCCACGGTTTAATGTATGGTTGGTTACATTTTGCCTAGATTCTATAAATTATATTCTAAATAGTGATTTGATTGTATTTTTTCATTTATTTGCCATCATTATAACTATCTATTTTATGTGTTCAATTCAAACAATTCAATTGGGTATAAATTGGGTCTTTATTAAATAATAAATAAAAATATCAGATTATTTAAATGATTGTATTAAATCGACCAAAGAACGTGGTTGGGTGTGGTTCCGCAACATTAATTTATTATACCGCGTTAATTGTTTTGCCAACTAACAGTGGCATCGTTTGATAGATATAAAATTAATTGTGTTTTAATTAAACCAATCAAGAGGATATACTCGTAGTACATATAGATTTATCCATTTATGACGAAGTAATAAATTGATATCACATTAACTGGTTAATTCATTTAGCTTTTTCATTCAATTTCATTTCAAATAAATGAAATTTACAATCAATTTTAATCCAATTACTAGTACAACCGTTTAGATAAAATTCATGTAATAATAACAACAAAAGGTAGTATAATTATATATAATTATTTAATTTTCGATTTATTTAATGTGTTTTTAATTAGTATTTATAGAAAAAAAGAGAAGTAATATTTAACTGGATAATTTAGAAGAGCTTGAAATAGGACCGGCGATTCACCGCTGTAAACTTGCCCTCGGGCCAATTCTCCGTAAGTAGAAATTCAAAATTAACAAAACATTGCTAATGAAACCTGGCTCATTGCCCCTGATTTATCTAAATTATCCCTTTGGGGTAACTATCCCTTAATTTAGTAAACTGGGTAAAATATTATAAATCACATCGAACAAAAAAAACCAAAAGTGGAACAAAAAAATTTAACTGTTGATGTAATTATAGTTTTTAAAGTAAGGTTAACATAACGCAACAATGTTTATTTTGGCTACAAATTTTGCGCCGAGGCACTAAGGATTAAAAAACAACGAATAACCTTTGAAAAAATTTTGTAAAGTAGCGCCAATGTGGATATATAGTAAACTTATTCTTAGTGGACCCTGCTGTGGCACCAAAAAAGTAAAAAATCGGTCTATTTTTTTAAGGCCCAACCCACAACCCTAAATTTAAATTCTATTCAGTGTTTACCACACAACACCATTAAATAGTTTATTTTATGAATTAGTCTTTTAGGGTTCACACCAGGCGTATTTTGTTATTTGTGGCCAGTGCCTGCAATCTGTCTATGAAATCCAAGACTAGTCTGGATTTTATTAATTACGATTCTAATGCATGTAATGCTGCTTGTCTAACATACATGATGGTAATGGGTATGTTGGATTAAACGGCTCCCTCCGCTATTATGTTCCTAGTACATCACGCAATGGCTGCCACTTCTGCTTGAAAAACGGAGTCATATTTGTTCAGCGATAGCATAATCTGCTTCCCCGATGTTTATCTTTATATATTCCAGGACCGCTACAATTTTGGTTTTTGATCTCAATTGCATACCAGATGTTTCTTTCCTTTCTTGTGCTCCGATATTTTTTTAAACTACTCGTCTTACGGCGGTATTACTTATCAAAGGACCTTTAAATACGTTAATCATTTATGAAGTCTGATCTTATCGTTAGAGTTTTCCTCATGCAACAAGTTTGATACACTAGGTCTGGTAATGGGACTCACGGACCGAGTGTTAGATTAGATATAATTACACTCTAACTAAATACTAAACTGTTAAACAACTACCTTTGATTTTCATGCTTTCGATAAAAAAGTTGTTAGCATTATTTTGAATATGTTTTTCGTTAATATTTTCATATTAAAATAGAGCTTCTGCCAAGATCAGAAATATCTCGATATCGTCTCGATCTTGTCTCAAAATCAAGATCAATAGATCGAAACAAAATTTATTTTTTGATGAGATCGAGATCAAGACGTGATTAAGACGAAACCTTGGCGAGATCAAAACGAGATCTCGATGAGATCTCGCATTTGAAGAAATCTTGTCAAGATTCAAGATTGAGATCGAGATTGATATATCGAGAATCTCGGCGAGATAAAGGCGTGATTCGATTTTTTAAGATCTCGTCGAGATCAAAACAAGATTCTTTTATTATAATCGCAACGAGACCGAGATTTGAATAATCTCGTTTCGTCTCGGCTCGAAAGAAGCTCTACATTAAAGACATCCAATTTCTGGTATGAAACGTTACTAATTATTGATGACAAATTGACTCGGTCCGGCAATCTTCAACATTGTCTAGGCTCAATAGCAACAACGTCTTCATTGGTGCACAATTATTCAGATAAACGATTAAGTCGACGTTAATAAAAGCTATGCGCGGTAAGATATACAAGCAACATTGAATTTGTCAAAAGCAAGTAATTGTGGCTCTCGCGTCGTTCAGGCAATAAATAAAATTAAGCTTGTGTTTGGAAAGAAAATAAAAATGTTATGGAAACATATTTGGAGATAAGACGAAAAACAGGACAATAAATGTGGAGACATATGGAGATGCACTATTTTGTCTTATTCTTACAACAAAAAAGTTTCATCAGCAATAAATGTGGAAAAATAGTGAATTTTCATGCACTATTTTGTCACGTTCACAGCAAAAACAATAAAAATCATTAACAATAAATGTGGCTTTCAAGATATTTAGGTACCTAACTTTTTCTCTTGCATTTATTTGTTTAAGTTTATTTTTCCATAGTTTTATTTTAATTTTCATTTATTTGTTGTTTATTTTTTGTTTATAATATGATTGGATTATTATTAACCTTTAATTGTTGTTTATTTTTATATTTTGTAATAACTACATATATTTATGTTTATTTGTTATTTATTTTTACATTTATTTTATTTTATTTTTATTATTTATTATTCATATTGAGATTGTTTTCGTAAATTAGCTTCTTTTAGATTAAACTGCTCTTTTTGGCTATTTTTGATTATTTTAGTTAATTAATGATTTTTAGTCGATTGATTGTATTTGTTTCCAAATTTCAAAAATAATTTTTTTAATTAAAATTTTTTTTAAAAATTTGTTTTGTTTTTTTGCAAATCCTCTCTTTACTTTTATTTTATGTTTTTACTAGTAGTATTTGAATTTGTTGGATTTTACCTAACTTGCCATCGACCTAAAGATCCTACAGGCGTGTTCATGTAGGTATGTGTGTTTTGAGTTAGTTAAGTTGTTACTATAGATATTTGCCTCCGATATATATATCGCCATTAATCGTTTTCCGATGGCGAATGATATCGGTAAGTTTTTATTTAGTTGTTTTTATTTTTATTTCTTTTATTATAAATTTTTTGCCTAAACCAAAAGTGGGATTGTCAAAACAGTTTCTCAAATAAATAGCTAATAATAAACAACGTTTCAAAAATGTTATATCAGAAATAAAAGCGGTATAAAAAAATTTGAAATTAAAAGTTTGTACTAATAAATTAAATAATAATAAAAGCAATGTGCTCTTATTTTACCATTCAATTCTTCAACACAAAATAACTATAACAACGTCGAACATCGTTTAAAAAAATCCTTTCTATATTTGTATTTATTTTTTTATTAAATCAAATAATTAAATTATATAAATATACATTTCAAATCCTTTATGAATTCTAATACATATTATAAAAAGTTTCAATAATCAGTGACGTTTGAGGTCAAGGTTGTATGCTGACGCACTAATTTTTTAATATTTAACACAGATAAAAACTAATTGCATAAGTTACTACTACAATTATAATAGACAAAATACAAATTATATCAAATTACAATCCATTTTGCATATTTCTTTTTTCAATATTCAGTTGAATAATAATAATAATAATAAAATTTTATTGACTCTACTTTCATGACGCGATCAATGATAATTACAATAATAAAGAAAATAATTGATTAAATTTTGTTTCTCTTAACTAAATAATATAAAAAATGAGTTTAAGATAGAGATACGCAATTATTATTAATTATGTAATGCATAATTAAATAAATATTTATTTATTATATGTATACAATGTATCATTACAAGAAATTGCAAGCCTACGCATTTAGTAATTTGAAAAGTGTAATAATTTTTTATTTTAATAATATATAGAAAATAATATAATTAGTTCGGACATGGTCAGCGATTTACAAATATTTAATTACATTAGAAAGTGTTTATAATGAACATATAAATTAGCGACGAATTGAATAACCTTGCAATTGGGCCGATTTTCATTATCACAATTAATCAATCGATCTAAATAATGTCTCCCACGATTGCCGCCAATAAATCATAAATCTGTTCAATGACGTCAATGGGTATTTAAATTTTTTCATTGGGCTATTAAAACTACAGTGATGGCGAATTAATGTGTTGTAAGGTCTGTCGTGAGAGCTGTATTAAAATTTCTGTATGTAGAGCAACTGCTAATGAATTATTAAGTGGGTGGCGAATTTGTTTATGGCGTTGTAATTGGAATCCATTTAGCTACTGCATCGCTTTATTTGTTGCGCAATTCTACCCTTATTTAAGATTCCATTTAGTTACAGTTTAATTACGTTGATAACTAACAATAGTGAAATTTGTTCTGGCGCACTTCTGCGGTCATGCGGTCATCTCACGCAAAAGAAAAATTTAGCATGCATTCAAGAAATATATACAATGGCACATGTAAAATTAAATTAGGGGACTCATTAAAGAGCAGGGTTGTCGCTCATAAAATAATTTTGTAATTTTTAACTATTTCTATTTGTTAAACAGGCATTTAATATTTTTCTAATATTTTAATTTGTTTATTTGTTTATTTACATTTTACTTCACTGTTGAGCTTAAAAAATGTTTTTGTTTAAAAAAAAAATATTACCAAATTCAATCTTTATTTTGTTGTTCTTATTTTTGATTTTAATTTTTTTTAATTTCACTGTGCTAAAATCAATAAATCAATAAAATATTTAAATAAGTGATTTTTTATTTTTAAAGACAGAACAAATAAAAAAATACACCAGCAGAAAATCTTCTTGGCTTTTAAGTTTAATTTTATAATAATGTAATAACAAAATTTATTTTTAAATTTTTTTATTATAAAAAACTGTATTTTTGTGTAGTGATAACTGTGAATTTTTGTACTGCATATTATCACGATTACTCACGATATTGTCAGCCACTGTCACTAATATTTGTAGTGGACAAACTTTATGTACATAACTTGTTTATTACTAAGATGAATATAGTAACAGGCGTCATTAGATTATTCACATCAAAATTTATTAAAAGAAATTTTAAAATTTAAAATTTCTATAAAAATAAAATATTTTTATTTTATTTTTATAGAAATTTTAATAAAAAAATATTTTCTTTTATTTAAAAAAAGTTTTATCGGATCTAACAAGAAAAAAAACAAAATTTGTTTGGTTGTAACAATTAATTTTTTTTTCTTATTGGTAAAAAACAATTTGAATCAAGAAATATCTGTTTTTATAAAGCAAGCATATGATACGACTATCATATATATATATATATATATATATATAAGTTTACATTATTTTTATTGCAATAGAAAAACTTTTTTTCTTTTTTCTTATCAGCGCAGTCAATATTTTAATATGTATTAATTGTATTCAAAGATGAAGAAATACTATTATAGTATTGATACAAGAACAATCTTTATAAAAATATTTTATGGTACTATTGGTACAAATATTTATTTATGTATATTTCCTTCCTTCCTTCCACAATGTGCGATTGGACGATTGGGCAAAAAACCCTATTTATGTAACATGCATTTACATTAATCAGAACATAAGAAATGCATAACTAATTTATTTATTCATTATAAAGCAACATAATTCCGTCCGTAGAATGGGCTCAATAGCTAGCGTCTTTATAAAATTTATAAGTTTAAGTAAAAGTATTGCAAGTAATATGTTCACTACATAAATTCTAAGAAACTATCAAACTTTAAAATAAAATTTATAATGTATAAGTTTTTTCAGTATCTTTAGAAGGACGTTTTGAAATAGTTCTGATAAGTGTCCGCTTATTGGATATTTTGCAGTATAAATAATTATATTTTTATTTATTTGATGTAAATGTTAACATAAATATTTATAGAATTGTTAATTGTTTTACTGAATTGATTTTGAATAATAATAATTATTATTATTAATATATGCAGCCAATGCAATGATCTTAGTAGTCATAGCTACAAAAGACAAAAAAAAAAGGTAGTATTTTATTTATACTTAAGAAGCATTGTCATTGTAATTAACTATTGATATACGGTAGTAAAGATACTTATTCCAACAAGACTCCTTACAAGAGAATCCCAATAGACCCTAGTCTTATTCCAGCTGGATACATTTTCTCTTACCTTTCATACGCAACAACAATGACATCATATTCGCACACATCATCCAGCTGCTCGTTCAATACAACACCTTAAAGAACCCCCAAGTTCTTCAGTTACGTCATAGCAATGACATCATATGATGTCCCACGTGCTTGTCTGGTCCAGGTAAGTCATACTTTTCACCTGGCAAGTTCCGGTTTAGTTTCCCTTCATGAAAATAAATGGGGAACTACTGAATACTTCCTACAATACCTGAAGGGGAACAGAAAGCTTATCTAAGAAAAATAAAAAACTAATGATGTAACGGGTGGAAACCAGCGTGGGAAGCGAGGGGTGGATGTGGGAAAATCAAATCTTATAAATTAAAATTTGCAGCTGCGAATGTTTAAATTTATTCAATAGTTTATAAGACATTTGTATTTCTCATATTCAAAGTGCAAGGTTCCATTTTTTTCATTGTGGCCGCAATAAGATTGATTAAAAACATGGTTAACTTTTGAGGTTAAATTTGTATTTGTACAGTGCTATGGATAACCTTGCGCGTACTCATTATCTCGTTAAGTTAGTATGAAAAGAGAAAAAAATTTTTTTTTTAATAATTAACTTGTCATTTCATTATTATACTTTATGTATTCAATGAAACTTAAATGACTACATTGATTTATAATCTTTGTTTTAAAAATAAGTTAAAATAATCATAACTAGTACCTCGGTTGATATCTTTTATCAAGTTGAGCTTTACCTTAACTTAGTGTATATAGATAAATCTATAAATTCATTAAGATATATATTTTTTATATTATATTACCTTTGACAGAATCACATCAGTGTACTTGGTGATTTCCGCATTGCATTTAATCAAAAATGAACCGTGTAATTGATTCTAAACGTCTAGTATTTTTATATTCTTCCTATAAGAAAAAAACATACGTGTAACTAATTTTGTTGTTATTTCTAAAAGCTTGTATAACTAAATATTTTAATTTTATTTGTTTTCCTACTTTTTACAACTGTTTCGTAACTTTTCCATTTGCACACATTTTTTAATTTAAATGTTGATGTTCCATAATATATGTATTAACTTAGGTTAGGTATATTATATATTCAAAGTTTTATTTTTTAATTTGGTGAAAATTAATTTTATTCACATTATAAATTAAACATTTTATTTTCACTAGGTTTTTTTAAATATTTTATTTTATAATCGATTTTGATATATTTATATTAATATCAAATAATTATAATGATAATCGATCATAAAATATTAAAAAACATCAAGTGAAAATAAAATGTTTAATTTATAATATTAGTACATTATATCAGAAATTATTATTATTCGAGAAATAATGTAATTATTTAAAAATATAGGTATATACCATATAGGTTTCAGCTTTTAAGCCATTGCTAGTGATTATAGGTTGTTGTCATAAATACATTATAAAAAAGCATATTGGTGAGTATATATTTGCTATTATAAAACGTACAAACTTTAATATTTTTTGTTATATAATATTAATTTCACGTCACTATGTGACGAATAAATTGTGATTGAAAACATAGCGATTTTTTAACAGTTTTAAGATATTTTATACTTTTTATTCACATTGTACAAGATTTTAAGAAATATTTAACAATATATATTATTATTTTAGATTGTTTATTAAGATTGTTTTTCATCTTTTGTCAATTTCTACATATTTTTTGATATTTCGTAATTTCTTTGGTATTCCAAAATTGATTTGTTCTTAATTTTTTACATTTTTTTTTTAATTTTAAAACAATTTTCAACATTTCAAATTTCTCTTTTAATATTTTACAATAGTTAATAAGGTTTAAGGCTCCAAAGAGCACACCAGTAACAAAAAAAAATTGAATTAAAGCATTGGAAAAACCACAAAAATGTAATGATCGCAAATAATACTTTTTTTTTGATAGATACCCATGCTCGCCATACCTTGTACTCACATTTTTAATTAAATTCGGAATTGAAAAATACGTCTTTCTCAATAGTTCAAAAAATAGCATGCTTTTGATTATTGATAAGTAAAACTGAATTTAAGGAAAATTCATAAAGACGATCAAGTCAATTGATATTATATTTAAAATTAACACGAAAGACGCAGATTGTAAAATCATATTAATTTGATTTAATATTGAGGTAATCAGAAAAATATACTTATAAAAATATACTATACAAAAATCTTTCAATGTATGTATGAAAAATTTTTGAATAGAGTTTAACAAAACTATAAACCGAGATTACAGCTTTTGCGCCTATTTTAAATAATTAGAAGGTTTTAGTAAAATTGATTGTAAAATTGATTAGTAAAAAATTAAATATTGTCCAAGCAAGCTAAACAAAATTAGTTAAAAACTCACAGGATTAGCAATAAAATAATATTAATTTGAAGATAAAAGATAAATCTTTAATATTAAATTTAATGCATTAGACAGGGGGTTAATGACAATTTTCCACCGTGATTTTACTCAGTACGCCTTTTGGAGCGTATTATGATACATACATTCTGATAATAATAAATAATAAATTATAGTGTCATGTTGGATTCCTCATATAATTGAGCTAATTAAAACTAAGATATACTTCTAGATGAGCCTTTTAGTCCATGTATAGTACAACCATGTATATTTCTCAGCAGCAGCTTGTTCAGAAACGCTAAAATAAGTATTTTTTTAAATGCAAGTATACCTGGGCGTCTACTATATATTTATAAGAATGTCTGTACATGTTCCATTTTATGTTATAGTGACTTCTTTAGTTAGCCTTTTGGTTTTAATAATTTAGAATTTAGATTTTATTTTTTGTCAAAAACACACTTATAGTTTTAGCTCTGGAAATGCAGTTTGCACATACCGGATTTTTTTAAATTGTCAATGGAAGGAGTTTTTAATTGCTAATTTTTATTAGTTTTGTTTTATTATAATTTGAAATTTTGCTGGATATTATTACATGTGCTTATTTTAGGTAAGATTATAATATTCTGGTGTGCAAAACTAAAATATAAACTCTCGGCGGTCATGAATCATTAATTTCTGTGAATTAACAAATTAATAAAGTAATTAGTTATGGCAGTTTTCTTTCAATAAACAGATTTAAAATTTAATTGTCAATTTAATAGTGTATTTTCCATTTGTCTAAGATGCCTAATAAGGTAACTATTGCGATTTTTGAAAAGTGGGTTATGTAATATGTAAGGTTAGGTTGGATACGCTATTGCGACTTTTTTAAAGAAGATTTTGTTGGTAGATTTGTTGTTGCTAGATGTAAAACTCTAATTAATTCTTAATTTTAATAATTTTTGTTTATAATTATTTTAATTTGAAAACAATCAAAAAAGCTATTTTGCCTCAATAAATTTAGTTAATAAAAGTTCAACAGTAAGTTATTAGATTTTACGAGTGTGTTACTAATAGCCTGAATATACAATTCATCTTTTAAATGTTACAAGATTATTATAATGCTATTTATATAACTTCATTTGAATAATGCGTTTCCTAAATAAGCAAACACTAAACTACATTTATTGTATTTTATTTGCATAGGCCAACAAACAATCTATGTGGATTACAGTTTATCTTTGCATAGGCGATGAGAATTAATTGATTCCTCAACAGTTGACACAAATTTATTATTAATAAAATTCAATCAGTTTTCGTGTTAAAACCCACTCAAAGTAATAAATATTAATAGACATAGTTAAGTTAATCATAATAATTAATACGCCCAAACGTAGCACACAATGTAAATTGAGCAATCGGCCACTGAACAAACGTACTTTCCCCCTTTTGCTCCGCAGGAGGCGATGTGATTTTTTCCTCTTGATTTTTTTTAGTGGAAGCACGCGGCCCGTTATATTAATCTCGTTGTCAAAATTTTGATGCGCACCATTAATCTGTGCCCCACTGCACTCTGCATAAATAAAAAATGCATTTTGAATGGCATTTGCATTTTATATGAGGCGCTCGACATAATTTCTTACATAATCGACGGCATTATAATACAAGAACACTGCTTTTGGAGACACTATATTCTAAAATAAACATCCGTAGATTTTAAAACCCACAGCTTTATCTTGTTTTAAATCTTATTGTATATTAGTTAAAATTGAGCAAAATAAGTAAAAATACTGAAATTTATATATATTATATTGTAAAATTATTTATTACAGTTAATTGTCCCATTTTTAATGCCGTTAAGCAAAATTTTATACGGTTTTTTTGATTTGAAGATACTTAATTATAAATTGGGCAGCTGATATAATAAAAATTTTTAAAACTTTGTGTTGGGGAGAAATTTTTTGTTCTAGTATTATCAATATGGAATCTATGTTTATAATTAATTATCACTTATTTTTATGTATATTAGATTATTACAGCTATATTTATGGAAAAATGTCAGAAATCAGGTTAAAAGATTTTAGAATAATTATTAACTATGCCACCAAGTAAATATTTATCAAATATTATTAAAATCAAAATTTGATAGTTTAGAATATCGGTATAGTGCGTACACACTTGCAACATTTCCTGGTAACATCACCTCACAACAAAGTGCAACAACAAGAAATAAAATGCTGCAACATTACAGCTCAATATTTCTTTGATCCGACAGCATAAAACCAACAAGCAATGGGAAAATCCCGTGTTGCGGCACACAGGAAAATGTTACAAATGTGTACGTACTATTAAGTTATTTAGTAATGCTTTATTATTAAATGAAAAACCATGTGTATCGTCACATAGTAAAGTTGCGGTTGTGTCGCTTTAATATAAAATGCAAAAGTAATTTTATTTTTTGTATTACTCAATAAATATAAACAAACTTAAAATTACAAGCTTTCAATTTCATTGTATAAGTGGGCGTATTTTCCTTTTAACTAGTCTTCTTGCTATAACTTCTTGTTTTCCATAAGTCATATTATATATTATATTTAGTTAAAGAACTGCAAATACATAAAGTATTTTTATTGGATTAATATATTAATTACCTATACCTATAAAATAAAAACACAAAAACTGAATGCATGTGGGAAATACTTTTATTGACTTTAAATGTAATTACCACTAGATACAACTCATTAATAACTTTTGACAACGTTCGTATAGCCTCTACAAACTGTCAGAGAAGTTTTTTTAAATTGTTTTTAGAAGAGCAACAGACGGTTCTGAATCTTTTTGAAGATTGTCAACCGTATTGCTGTCATAGTCTCCTTAAGATAAATGAATAAAACGTAGTCAACAGGAACAAGATCTAAAGAATAGCGTGGGTGTTGCTAAACAGACTAAGTAAAAAATTACAGCATAAAAATTCTTGTAAGTAATGATGAATTGTTGTGCAATAACATTCTATTTTTATTGCATTGATTATGTTAGATTATGAGTACCTTTAGAATCCGTCATTCACCGTTTGGAAAGCAGGAATTATTTTTTTCATGTCAAAAAATTTAATCAGCTTAGATCTTTACTTTATGCACGCAAGTTTTTGTTTGAAGTAGACATCAAGGTGACTGAGATTTTATGGATTATTGTTTTGAGGTTGTAGTGAGTATCAACATAAAGTTATCTCGTGAGATAATAAAGCTTCGAAAAAACGTATCCAACGTATGGAACACTGCTCGGAAAATGGTTTTAAAATGAATCCAAATGGTACTTTTTTGCTGACCTTACATAATTCCCGATAGTTATGACTATGCATGTAGCATAGATCGCATATGAACTAGTAGTTTCCAACCAGTCTGCCGCAACTACGTATCAGGTGTTAAACTTCTGTTGTGATATTTTATATTACACCATATTTATAAACATAATTACTTTTTAAATTATTTGAGTTTTGATTTTATTTATTGTCAAATACACCTTTTAGGATTACGACATTTTATCTTCTATAATGCATAAGCCAATAATTTGATGTTTTCAAAAATTCTAGTGTGCCGCACAACATTTCCTATTATCAAAGAACATAGTGTAAAAGATAAAGAATCACTGCTAATTAGAGCATTCAAAAAAAAAATTTAGACACACTTTGTACGTTACTAAATAGAAAGGCACCAGCACAGAAAACACCAAATCATAAATATTGTACTGAAGCATCTTAGAACGCAATCACTCGAAAATACAGAAAATTCTAAAAGTTGTCAAATTAAAATAAATGTATCTGTAAATAGTAGTTTGTTAGTTTTTTTTTCTATCGGCTACTGCAAGATAACACTATGAGTATTATTTATAACAAACCTAGACAACCTTGTAATAAAGACTGACTATAGTATAATTTTTTGTACTATAGCAAAGTTCACTTTTTTGTAAACATGATATTTTTTAAAACAAACAAATTTTCATTGTTGAACAGTATTTTCCAATTGTTTATATGCACGTGTTGTAAACAAATTTTCTAAGAAATGTTTAGTTTATTCATTATCAGTTGGAGAAAAAAAAGTGAAACAAAAACCAAAAAAATTTGACTGATAATAAGCTAGTTGAAAATAAATTAGTATATTTTGTAACAAGTTTGGAATACGGATCATCTTTTGCAAGTGAAATATTTGTTGAACAATTCCACCACACAATATCAATTGGCTGTAAGGATAAATCGCAAACTCTCTGACAATTACATAACCAAATGTGTTTAAATTTTCAACAAAAAACGTTAATTTTGCACCAACCTATGTTATGGCATTTTGACAAGTTTTGAGACTGAGATAGATTAGTATCAAAACTATATATAAACCACATTGTTCAACATATACATTGAGCATGCAATGAAGCAATGGAAGAGGAAATGTAGAAATATGGGAATTCCCCTATCCGGTGAAACGATGCTATACACGTTGCAATTTGGGGACGACCAGGTCGTAATAGCACAGGATAATGAGAACATGGAATTTATGAGCCGTAAACTCATAGAAGAATACAAACGATGAAGAATGACCATGAACATAGGGAAGACCAAGTATATGTGCATTGGCGGAAAAGCAGATGACCTAGACTTGGAGAACCATTTACATATTGGTCCGCTTAGCGAGTTTAAATATTTGGGCGTATGGTTCCACGAGTCAGGAACGGACGCCAGAGAAATATGACAAGCAAAAAAGCTAATAAACGTGTTAAAGGAACTGTTATTGATTAAAAATAGCAACACAAAGAGAAAGTTAAATATATACAACAAGATGATTAAGAGCAACCTACTATACAAATTTGAAACGCGGAGAACAACAAGTATGGGAAAATAAACTTAGGGCATTGAAAATGAATGTGATGAGAAGGTCACTACGGGTATCCAGATTGGATAAAATCAGGATCGATGCACTAAGGAAAAACATAGATCTCAAAGAAGACATAATCGAGGAAATCAAAGCAAAAAATTTCAAGAGCTATGAGCGAGAGTAACCTGGAGACTGAACAATGGGAAGATAGGAGCGAATGGAAAACGGGTATCGGAAAACGTCGCAGAACGTTCTAAAACCGAGAATATATATATTTATAATAATACAATTCGGAGAAGAAAAAAAGGTCTACAAAAACTGCGTTTCGCGAAAAAAAAAAAATACAAAAACTTAAAAAAAAAGATCGGAAAAAAGTTAAAATATTAATAGACTTTATGGATACGTTCATAGATTTTATGTATACGTTTATAGATTTTATGAATACTTTAATCGATTTTATGCTTACATTAGTATATTTTATGTTTACGTTAAAAGATTTTATGTATAAATTAACAGAATTTATGTAAACATTAATAGATTTTATGTATACCTTAATAGATTTTATGTATACGTTAATAGATTTTATGCATACGTTAATAGATTTTGTGTATACATTAATAGATTTTATGTGTATGTTAATAGGTTTCATTTATACATTAATAGATTTTATGTATACGTAAATAGATTTTAATTAACAGATTTTTTTTATACGTTAATAGATATTAAATATAAATTAATAGATTGTATATAAACGTTAATAGATGTTAATGGATTGTATGTATACATTAATCG
>JARJEC010109248.1:0-11549 GCA_030264575.1 Tachinus sp. AB-2021
ACTGGTTTGCCATTGCCTGGCGAAGGAGACGACCGTATAAATGTAAGTCAGTACCGGGAATCGAACCCGGGTTGCCGGCGTAGCATGCTTCGCACCTAGCCACTACGCCACGGCCGCCTCTTCCATATTAACATTAATATGTTATATTAAAAATATTAGTAGTAATAGACGCGAGAACATTTTTGGGGCATTTGAGAACATATTAAGATGTTTGATTGAAATCTGAGAATTTGTTTTGTGAGTGAATATTTTTTCAAGTCTTCGACGGAGGGCTTTGTCAATCCATGGCAGCCATTAGCGACACCGAACGCAGCAGCTGGATCGAGGCAATCCGCGCGGCCAGCTACGAGGGCATCCGCGCCGAGCTGCACACGCTGCGGCAATGCATCGAGAGGAGGAGGTCGCACAAACCCAACATAGATCTGCACATGTGGCGGATACAGCGGACGCATCACATCGACCTCAGCGAGCTGCCCGTGTGCGAGGTATCGCTAGCGTGCGACAACCTTCTCTGCGATGGGCACGGCAGGCCACCCAATCCCACTCTGGTCATCGACGTCTTCATGCCAACCGTTAAAATTTGGGTGCAATATGCGCGGACGGAAATTGTGGAGGTAATAAAGTGGTAGAAAAGTTTAACCTTGCTTATTTTGCGAAAATAATCCATTGGACATTTCAGAGGAGTAGTAATCCAGGCTTCCTATGTACCGTGTGCTTCCGCTCGTCGGACGGCCTGGCCGCCGACTCTCGTATCCGCTTCACCGTCTTCGATGTTAGGGAGCGGGTCTCGCACACCGCCATCCTATTGGGATCGTCGGTCGTGTTATTAAGTGCCATACAGGATTGCTCCAGGCTGCGGATACCGCTGCTTTCGAGCGTTCAAAACACGGTCGGCTTCCTCACCATCAGCGCCTGGTCCTTGGAGGCGGAAGACAGGGGCAGCAGCACTGAACACACCCCTTGCAGGGTCCTACATCACAACAACTCTCAGGTAAAATATGTTTGGCAGAACAAGTACAATATTTCGGCAAACATGCGCGTGCTAATTCGGCAGAAGGGAAATTAAAAATTACAAAACGAATCATTTTATTTTGCTTGTGATTGTTTACATTGTTTAATCCTTTTTGATCGTCAACTCCGGTGTTATGTTATTGATGAAATGTTCGACGAACGTGGCAAGAGTCACGTTGGGCAGTATCAGCGAGACGGATTCGATGGATTCTCTGGCCACCTGCAATACCGGTATAGAGTCTTTGACCAATTTGTAACCGGATTTTAAGGTGCCCAACGTGAACGACATCACGTCCTTTAGGCTCCAATCCGTCACGTTTCCATCCGACGCCGATTTTTCCTTTTCGAATCCGATGAAAGACGTGATGGTGTAGAGGATTTCGCTGAAGAAGTCCGTCATGTTGTCCAGGAATTTGGTAACCTTTTCGGACGTCGTTTGCACCTTCGCTAACTCACTGCCACCTGCCATCACCTGGTACAAAACATTTTTTTGACGCTTTATTTAATATAAATTCGATTACAAGTTGAATTTTATATTTGACAGTTAATGCGGATGTGCAATAGATTCATTTTTTGACAGTTATAATAAAATGAGGTTAGTTCAGAATTTGGGTTTGGATCTAAAAATTTAATCGAAACCAAATTTAAAATTGCGTTAAACTTACGGCGGCGGCAAATACGATCGGAATTGTGACGACGATGATGATGTTCATGTTCTTGTTTGTAACAATTTGCCAATGTGTGGCTCGCGCGACTGCCAAGAAACTTGTGAGGCATTTGCAATTTGCCTGTTGGCCGAACAATACGGCGTCTTTTGTTTATTTTATTATCGATAATTGACCACCTTGCGTCCATCTTCCTCGTGTTCCATTGACTCATTGTTGTCACATAATTACCCGCGAAGTTGTTGGTACTCCAAAAGCGGGTTTGTAGGTAACGCAAATGCTGCTGCGAGATTTCATTTTTGTTCATTTGCGATCATTCACAATTTTTTTCTATTTTCAATGTAAAGTGGAAATCGTGACCATATGGTTTGCCATTACAGGTGCGCGCGTAATTTTTCATTTTGTGCCGATGCACCGAACAATAGAAAGTGTTTGTTTATTCAGCTCTTTTACGCAAGCGGTTTTTGTCGCGCACATTTAAAAACGCGACGTTTTATATTATTCAGGTACCTCGAGGTGTGTGTCGAGTTAAGCCTTCTTACCCTAGAAGTTTGCCTCCGAGATCTAACCTAAAAATGTAAATTCACAAATTTAGTGTTTTTGGCCGGCTCAAAAAATATATGCTATAACAAGAATTGTGACTATTTTTATGCGGCTTGGACAATAAACGGTCTTGCTTCGAAAATCACCATTTTTGCGGTCATCAAAATGGTGAAAAATCCGTTTTGTGTCTCTCGCATTGAAATGCAGAATCGTTTCTTTTATTTCGGCCGGTGGATGTTTTGTTAAAATGTATTCCCGTTTCAGGTCTTCTCGCACAGGCGGTCCCAATCTCTGCCGCCGCGGTTGGGCGCCAAAATGCGTCTTCCCAGCCAGGCCGAACTCAAACTCCTCTATTCGTCGCCTTTTGTGCAAACCTATCGCTTCCATTCGGGTCTCGGCGGCGACATCTGCGTCCACGAGCTGATGGCCGAGAGCAAAATGTGCTTCTGCTTTCCGCAACAACTCTTGTAAGTAGTAAATTGATTTTGTAAAGCTTGCTATAATGTTCTCCGATTCTGGCCAAAATATTATGAACTGCGGCCAGTCTGCGAAATGGTTTTTTCGTGCTGGATTGAACAATTAAACTTGCACGATCATAACTGTGCTCGTGCGCAAGTTTAATTGCTTGTTTGCTGATGTTTTTGAATGATTTGCTTGTGCAGGAGCGTGTGGATCCACCAGGAAAAAGAATTGCTGCAAGAGGTGGCCGGTATGGGAGAACTCCGCGAACCGTGGCACTCGCGACAAGTCGAGTTGCTCGACAGGCACCTCCACCTTCTGCGGCTGTATTCGCAGGCCAGAGAAAACCTGCAGTCGCATAAGGGCAGCCTGTTCAAGGCCAGTTCCAGGAAATCCGACCGCAGCCTCGAGTTTGCTCCCGTCAATCTACATCTGCAGAGAATGTGGGTGCATAACGACACCCTCAACAAAGCCGGTTTCTACGACTGGATCACAGTCGGCGCCTTCACGGCCCACTCGCACAAATCCAAGAACGGCGGTCTCATAAAGTAAGCTGCGCCTCTCATTATCAAGTTGCCTCGTTATTTCTTACCATTCATTTGTTTCAAGGTTAGTGCAGCAATTAAAGGAATCTCCCATCAGGGCAACCTCAAATTACCAGATATCGACAAAAATCTCAACGGCCAACGACGCCATCCAAGCGATCAAACAGCTACGCAAAGACGTCGTAGAGGCCATGAAGAATCTGATGCGTCTGGCCAAGGAAAAGCAGACGATCGGCATGCTTCCCATATGCGAGGACATGATCAAGAAAACGAGGATTTTATTGGGACTGTGGGATCCCGGCTTGGTGGAAGAGGCGCTCGGTTTCATCGAGGAACACAAACTGGTGGTCACCGACGATTCGGGCGTTTGCGAGGATTACAGCATCGAATGCAACGGGATGACGAGGCCTTCGCTTGCCCTGTCGCCCTTCAAACGCATCACGCAGCAGCTGACCCTGGATCTGAAGAGCCCCGATTTGGACGACTTTGCGACTCCCTGCACGCCCAGAAACACGGACGATATCTGGAAATTGCACCCGAACGATAATTTGCTGAATACCAGCGAGGGAGTGCGCAGCCTGTGTTCGAACATGCAGACGCCGGACGAGAGCAACTTTGTCATTTTTCCGGATTGCGAGGACCACAACGACAATCATCAGATGGACGCTCACAATGACGTCAGGAATGAGAACAACGACTCGTCGGGTAGGATGTTTTTGGACACCCACGTCATGTGCAGTTCGCCGTCCGCCAATTACTACAAACCGACTGACGAGCCTGAGCCCTGGGATCTGACGCAACTCAACATTGAGGCGAGTGTGATGTGCCTTGTTAGCAAGGTGAAGTTTCTTTGCGGTAGGCTGGGTAGTCCGGCGGTGCGTCTCAGGCAGAATCAGAAGGGACGTAATAAGACTGTGATTACGGAGCAACCGGCCAGCGATGCCGTTACAGTGGCTGTGAATTCTGTTAAAAAGGTTGTGAAAAACGGTAATAAATTTACCGACGGTTTAGACTTAACGAAAATCAACGATTGGGCCGGAGAATTGAGGCCCAGCATGAGGAAATTGAGGCAAGCCATGGACGGCCTTCTAAAGACGGCCAGGCTAACTCATTCCGTCTTCCGGGTGCAGGAAGATCCTAAAGCCGCGCAGAGGGTCTGCAACGTGCGGTACAGACGCGACGTGTGCTTCTCACAAGCGGTTAGCATTTATTTATTTTAATTGTTCCCGTATTATCTAATTTTATTTCTAGCTGACATCACTGGTGGCAGCATTGATGACGAGGCTATGGTGCCATAAGCCCGACCCGGCATTCGTTACTTGTCTCAGCACCCTCGGACCATTATCTTCGTTCGAGGGGCTTCTCAGTTACCACGGCAACGAAATCGACATGTGGGGCGATATGTCGGTGGCCATAGAGGACCTGCGCACAGTAATGTTTGTTCTTGTGCGCTCGCCCAGTCCGGCTTCAGCTGAACCGCAACCCGTTCCCAAAGTGACGGGAAGCAGGAACTCCCTAACGGTCTCGCTACCTGTACCTGACGCCCTGTACTCGCTCATACCCACGCGACAAAACATAACTTTCCACATAACGCCGGTATTTTTCAACATCGGAATCAATGAGAGGGCCACTCTCGCCGAGAGCATCGGCGCCACCAGACCGCAGGAGCGCTCCAATATCGACAACTACGAGCGGCTCAACGAGTACTTCCTCAGATATCGCAAACTCAACATGCCGGAGACGCCCCTGTACAATGGGCGTGCCACTTCCAGTGCCACGCAGACCAGGCCGCTCCCCAATCTGATGGAGAGTTTAAAGGCTTCGGTGCATTCGGGAAAATCGAAAAATGTCGAAGTGTTGCATTTAGCGGCGCAGATTTGCAGACACATGAAAGGTACGAAATTGAATTCCGACAATAAACACATCCGAACTTTTAAAGTTCTGTACTGAATGTGCTTTTTGGTATTATCTGAAACATTTTGAGGTTGTTTCTTAATAATTAAAATAATTTCAATTCATGCATTCGTTGACAGGTTTAAGGTTTACAAGCTGTAAAAGTGCCAAAGACAGGACGGGTATGGCTGTAACATTGGAGCAGTGCCAAATTTTAGTAGACGAATATCATTTAGCGGAACACGAATTTCAGAGGGCCTTAGATTGTATCAGAAGGTATTTATTAATTCCCATTGAAGCGAAATGCCGACTGAATGTTGTTTGTTGATTTACAGTGAGGGATGTCGCAGGGAGAACACGATGAAAAACATCAACATACGTAAGTATGCGTTCAATTCGCTGCAACTGTTGTCGTTGCCGAGGCTGTACCGGCCGCCGGCCGGTACGTACGGCTCTGCGCAATCGTGAAAGAGGTGTTTCACGCACGTAAGTTTCGAGGTGCCAATTTTTGAGAGATGCGAGAGAAAAAAATTAATGAAACCTTTATAGTCATTACATTTTAACCTTTACCTGTTATTACTCTAATGTTATATATTTTTTTAAGTTATATTTATACTACATATTTATTTATACTTATTTAAATTTGTAATAGGAGAAATGAATATTAGACAATCCCCGATTTTAAATAAAATTGATTAGATGAAATGAGACGCATCAGTTCCCGCTTTGAAAATCCTTCTGTTACTCCCATGCGCAAAGCGGCCGACTTCACGTGAGTATATTGGGTTGCATACCTTCACTTTTTGATTAAAACTTTTTTAACATTTAACAATCAAACAAAAAGTTGTGCTATGTATTAACAGTTAATGAACATTTTCAATATTCAACTTTCAATTTTTGCTGATTATCAGTTTCCAATCATATTAATTTTCAATGACAAATCTTGACATATTTATCTTTATGCAGCTCCAGCAAATTTTAACTTATTTCTTTAAAAAAAAATGCAAGTTACAGTATCCAGCTCGAAGTAATTCGAAGCGGATGTGGTAGTTAGTCTCCTTTGGCTATACTTTAAGACTGTTTCCAATGTTTATGAAAATGATGTAACCATTACCTTTGGGCAATTTGTACGATATAATTCAAACAATTTTTTGTATATTTAACAGCATTTTAATGTTGCATTAGACAATAAAACATTGGTATCAATTATATTACAGTTTTTGCGTAAATATATTGATATTTTAGAAGGCACCAATTTTACATTGACTATACAATAATTTATATTCAAACTTCACGTGGTACATTGGGTTGCATACATTGCATTCAATTTTATTTAATTATCCAACAATTAAACCTGCATTTATTTTACAAATATTCGATTTATTTTTATCGATATATGCCCAGAGCAAGTTGCAGTTAGTTAAAAATTCTATTAAATTGCGTGTATGTTGGGTTGCATACCGTGCCTAAATTGAATCCGTAGTTTGAAGGGAGCAAAACCAAAAATTAAAATCGACCGATGGAGAAGGAAACAAAACCAGACCCTTCGTAAGCCAATTTTAACCCCGAACTTTGCTTTCAGTTTCAACCTCACATTGCGACGTCCTTATTCCCATTGGTGCGCAACAAAAATTGATTGGGTTTATATTTTCCCCTTTTCAAACTAAATTTTTACTTACTTCCAGAAACAAAAACATCCGATTCGACCAAAAAAAAGAGTCGTGCAAAATATGAGTGTTTCGTCTTTATTTCATTTCCGAGTGCGGATGTTTGTGTACCTAAATATTAGCGTAAAAATTACAAAATAACTTAATTATTTAGTGGAATATTCAATCTTCGTATACCCAGACGTTGGTGGCCGGAGACCAGCTGACCAATTCCTTGTCGTTGAACCAGAGGCCGATTTCCTTTTTGGCAGATTCGACGGCATCGGAGCCGTGGAGGATGTTACGACCGACCTGAACGCAAAGATCGCCGCGGATCGTTCCGGGCGCGCTGTCGGCCGGATTGGTGGCACCCAGGAGTACGCGCCCGGTTTTGACGGCGTTTAAACCTTCCCAGACCATCGGGACGACCGGGCCGCTGCTCATGTACTTCACTAGTCCGTTGAAGAACGGCTTGGTGGACAGATCGGAATAATGTTTCTGCAAGAGTTCCTCGGACGGCTGCAAATTACATAGATCGCGTTAATTACGCTCGGAAATATTACGATTTATTTTACAAATCGTATAATTTATATATAATTATTTTAGAAAATTGTATACGATTTGTAAAATAAATTGTATACGATTTTTAAAATAAATTGTATTACGATTTATTTTACAAATCGTATACAATTTATTTTACAAATCGTATACAATTTATTTTACAAATCGTATACAATTTTCTAAAATAATCGTTCTGATCGAGGCTTCGAACCGTTGTGGTATGGTTCAATTGGAAATAATTGTATTGGTTCGGTTCCGGACAAAATTCTAGTTCGAAGCTTCGATTCCGAATCTCATTTTTAAAAGTTCGCACGAACTCGAAAATGAAAGCAATTATAACAATCGGAGACCAGAGCATTTATTATTATTATTCAGAAAAAATAATTTTTCGGAACAAATTGACTGACATATGCTTTGCAGCAATTAATGCAAGCGAAAAATTACGGTGGCCTTGAAACTTGTGTTCCATTGGAATTTCGATAATTGAATGGAAAGCACAATTGCTCACCAGATGCAGTAATTACGAAAATACTTTATTAATTGATTGGATTCAAACAAATTATTCTGTCGATAGCAAAAGTTGGTAGGTAGAAAAACGTGGCGTTCAACTTACCCACATGAATTTCATGCCGACCAGCTTGAAACCCTTGGCTTCGAATCTCTTGATGATTTTGCCGACGAGTCCCCGCTGGACGCCGTCCGGCTTGATCATGATGAAAGTCCTTTCTTGGTTGGCCGCCATTGCACTCGAAAAATAAGAGAAAAATGCTAATATGGTACAGATCATCAACGGACAACTGGTGCCGGTGAAGTGGCGGAAATTGTTCTTCGCTCGAGTTTTGTGCCGGCCAGGAAATACGTAGCAAACGCGGCGGCCTCAGCGGGTGGTAGGAGAATTCAACATGGCCGCCTTGCGCCGTTGCCGAATATCGCCGCGTTATCGCAACATTTGACCAACGTGGAATACTCGATTGCAACGCCGCCGAAGCCACAGTAGCGCCGGCCGATCCATAAAAATAGCTTAATACATGCGATCACAATATTAACATTCAATTATTTCATTATTAACCGAATTATTTGTTTGGATTAGACATTAATGAGCGTTTTGTACAATCGCTTAAACTCACAATGAAACTTTGTAGTTATCGCACGCGATCGACGAATTTGTCGAGCACTCGCAACAGTTTTACCACGATTAATTACTTTCGCAATTAAATAGCCGCATTTTATTGTTTTGTTTTGCCTTAAAAAATAAAATTTGACGGCTGCAAAAATTTGACAGTTTCCAATTTCATTCGATGACATTTTTAATGATTTTCCAAGGCAACTATGATTTTTAAAAAAGTATTTTTGTGCAATAATATTTACAGAACTGACAGCATTCTCAAAATATTACATAAATATAAATAATCTGGACTGGTATTTGATAGCACAGTGGCCCGCCTACCCGGGCAGCTATAAAAAAATTTTGTATTTAACCCATCTGAGATTTTTCGACAAATTTAATCGCAAAAGAAAGGTTTAATGTCCATTTTCTAGATTAATAAACAACTGGGCGGGTGGATGGGTCGCAAATATAAATAATCTGGATTATTATTTGATAGCATATTGACCCGCCCACCCGGGCAGCTATCAAAAAAATTGGCATTAAACCCATCTGAGATGTTTCAACAAATTTCATCGCAAAAGAAAGGTTTAAACTCCATTTTCTAGATTAGTAAACGATTGGGCGGGTGGGTGGGTTGCAAATATAAACAATCTGGACTTGCATTTATCACCGAAGTGAATCAATTTGTGCATTGTGATTGTAGGTGATTTTTCAAAACTGTCAAAAGTCAATATTTGACAATTTCAAACGTCTTTTCGCGAGTTCTGCAAATATATAATAATTTTCATTTGAAATTAAATGTGTTAAATCATTCGTCCGCATAGTTTGATAATAATGCGAATGAATTTTATCGTAAAAATACAAGACATTCCACTTAAGCGGCTCCTCCCGGGCCGTGTTTTAGCAGCGTGAAAAGATATCGTGTAATCATTGACAATTGTTCTGATATTTATTTATATAATATATTTTTTTTTATTGACCATTAACAATTAATATTTTCGCACATTTAATGCGTTTGGAGCAGTCGGCGAGTATTTAAAGAATTGAAATTTCCCGCGCAAATAATTTTGGTGCTGCCATCGGCGGAAAATTCGTAAACTGATTGGGCCCTACCGCGCTAGTCAAATGACCTGCTTGTAAATCCGTCATATTTTATTGCTTTGAGTGATTGTTTCAGTGCAATTTATTTAGAATTTATTATTTGATAAAAGATTAAACGATTTTCACGTTTTTCTTTATAATTCCGGCGGAATTCCGTGCAGATTTTCGCAAAACGGCAACGATGTAATGAGAGCACAGTTATGCAACCGTCTCGCTTGCGCTGGTTGAAACGAATGGGGCGGAAGGGAGACCGCGCTATCGCAATGAAGTTGCGCATGTTGCGTCACATCTGCAGCGATTAGAAGTGTGCGGGGCGAGAAGGGTCCCACTTACTCATAATTCAATTAGGGCAAGTTCGACAGGAAACGAAGATTGAAATAATTGCAGGTGAGCAATAATAAATTAATGCATCCGAAAGGTTGCGATCGGGTCGTGAATTTTTCATCTTGCATCTGTCGCCAGCCAGATGACGGCTCCTGACCAATCGCTGCCTTTCGTTTGCAAGTTGCGGCTCCTTCCGCGCAGCTCCCCTTACGTTTCCTCCAGTTTGTTGAGTGCGGCAGCACTCGAGGAATCGATTCCCGCAACAAGAACAAGTCGAGTTGAAATCTTCATGTATTAATCGCGAAATTTTTCTTTCCATCATGCAGAACAACGGCCAGAATCACGCCACGGCCGCGTCAAATTCGCCCGGCCAGGTGATCATTAAAATGAACGACATGCCGCAACTATCATCCGTAGGTGAGTTCAAAACAAACAAAGAATCTACGGCAATAATGGCCGAAGGTGGTGAGCATTCGCTTGCATCCTGGACGGAAAAAAAATGGTCGCCCTTCAATGGAAATTAGATGTGAAAGTCCGTTGCGATCTTGCCGCATAAACGATCACATGCTAATCGACCTTGTTTTATTGAATGCTAAATTTTCGCCAACACGATTTAATTAAAAATAGCAATTATGAAAGAATAACATATCCACATTGTTCATTAATTGTTCGACATTATTCATTAATTGTTCGACATTGTTCATTCATTGTTCGACATTGTTCATTCATTGTTCTTGTTCATTCATTGTTCGTTACACACAGGTTTACTGGAATTGGCGCACCGAGAGTATCAAGCGGGTGACTACGAGAATGGCGAGAGACATTGCATGCAGCTGTGGCGCCAAGACACCACCAACACGGGCGTCCTGCTTCTATTATCGAGCATCCACTTCCAGTGCCGCAGATTGGAAAAATCAGCGCACTTCAGCACGTTGGCGATCAAACAAAATCCGTTGCTCGCCGAAGCCTACAGGTAAAGCACATCTTCTACCGACCTCGATCCTTTTTTGACCGATCGAATTTTCCCCGCAAAATTTTCATCGGACTCGACAATTTGCCGAAAAACGCAACAAGTTTAATTTTAACGGGCTCCGAACCGTCTTCTTCAAAAATTCAACTTCCCGAAATTAAATAACCAAAATGTGGTTTGTGAACGAGATCGGTTGATTAAAATATAGTTTTAATTTTATAACGAATCGATAAGCAGTAGCTCGAAAATTAGATTTCCGAAAAATGGGCATTCAAAAATTATCTATGGTTTCGTTACGATACGAAAAGAACGACATCCGTTGGGTTTTTGCAAAAATGTCGATTTTACGATCGGCCCGGGGCGATCACGGTTTTGATTCGACAAAAAAAATAATAACAATTCGAAAAATAGTATTCTCAACTTCTATATTTTTAGAATACTATAATTATTATATATATATATATATATGTAAGTACTCACGATCTTTGGTGTAGCGGTCGGATGCCTAGAACCCTGCGCCACGCTCCCTCTATATATATATATATATATATATACTTACATATAGGCGCAGGGTTCTAGGCATCCGACCGCTACACCAAAGATCGTGAGTTCGAACCTCACACCAGTTGTTGAAAATAAAAACATTTTCAAATATCTATACGCTCTCCCAACCCGCCTTGCCAGCGTGGGGTTTCACGGCTAAAAATCCCTCTCTGGTCGGAG
>JARJEC010109264.1:0-20635 GCA_030264575.1 Tachinus sp. AB-2021
TATATATATATATATATATATATATATATATATATATATATATATATATATATATATATATATATATATATATATATATATATATATATATATATATATATATATATAATGAAAAATGGAAAAAAAATAAATATTGAGTGCAAAATCCGACCTTGCCGACATGAATGTATATTGATGCTATTATCCTTGAATTTATTTTGTATAAAAATAATTAAAAAACTGTCTATCTTTTTAGAAATTCTACAATAAATGCATTTATATTGCTCTGAAGTCGCTTTATAATATAGATTGCATTTTTACTATTTATACAACAAATATGGCAAATCAAACCATGCAAAATTATTTAAAAAAAGAAGTAAATGTTGCAAAGTATTAAAAATGCATATGAAAAACCAATACTTACGCTATACAAAGTCACTCAATGGAACAAAATCGATAAATATGTTTAAATTCTACTTCGAATAGCTGCACAAGCCACAAAACAATTGGGATAATGTAAACAAATGGATTAAAACATGACATAAAAATCCCCCACGCCCCCTTCTTGGCCTGGGAAGGCCAACTTTAAAATTTTAAATAGGACCCTATTTTCTTTCTTGTTGAGTGATAAATAGCGCTGTAATCGACAAAAAACATAATTTAAAACGGTTCTGTTACAATGCTAACACGTGTTAAATACAAAAATTACGTGCTTTTTTTCGCAAAATACAAATCTGTAATAAAAAATTTGTATTGAAGATTACAAAGTTGCCCTCCCTCCCCCCCTCCCTGACTGATTAATGACTGATTAAAACAAAACAATTAGCACCCTTAAAATTCTTAAGGTGACATGAAAATCCCCTCCCACCTCCCCGTTTGTAGGCGTGTGGCAAGTAGTAGTTTTGAAAATTCAAATGTAATCACTCCCACATTTTGTATTCATTTAGATTCTTTATAAAAAAATGAGTTTTGTTGAATTAGAACATAATTTTTGAAGAAGAAATTAGGGAGAGGTGTTTTGAATTTTCAAAACTATTGCTTTTTTATTCATCATGTAGTGCTCGAAATATTTAACTCAGGTCCCGAATATATATATATATATATATATATATATATATATATATATAAAAATGTAATTACTTAATATACATATAATAAAATACATATTTATTCAGTCTCAATACATAGAAAAATAACATTGGGAGACTACATTTAAAAAATATAAATAACTAATATATTTTTACAATTAATTCACAATGATAAATATATACAACGAAAAAATTTAAAAAAATAATATAACGATAATAAAAAACATTAATGATATATGCTGGTGATGTTGGAGCATTGATATATGAAAAAAAATTTGTCATATAGCACACTCTTCATAAAAAACAATAAGTGACATGTGAAATAGAAGGAGAAAATATTAAGAACCAGTTTAAAGCCATTTTTGTAAATTTGCGCAACCAAAGATTAGATTAAATTGTGATTAGATTGTTTGTGTGCTTTCCTTCTCTTAAATATTTTAAGAAGCCTCCCTTAATAACAATTTTTTATTCTGTATCTATATACAAGACATGGCAATAAATTAATTAAATCATACAACCTATATATAGACACAGAATAAGTGTATATAAAAACATATATAAATGCCACTAGGACGGAAATAAAATAAAATAAAAACAAATAAATTGGACTCTGCTATTCTTCTACATTATCGATTAAGTTTTACGCAATAAAACTCGCATTTTATTTTAATCAGATCGATTTTACATTTTCATTAATACTGTTCATGATTGAGAGAAGAAAATGCCAATCGAACTCAATTTGGACAAAACCACTCACTTTGACTTCATTAAATTTGCTTTGTTTATTTTCATCAAATTTGGATTAATTCTGATTTTTTTTTTAACTTCAAGTTTTTAGTTATTGAATTTTTATCAAAAAGAAAGTGATTTTCGATTTTAAAGCCTTTCATTTTAAAAAAAATTTAACTTTAATAATAATAAATTTTATTCAAAATTGTAAGCAATTTTTGTTTTTTAACTAGTTTTTTACTTTTTTAGTTATAAAATATTATTATTTATTTAATAAATTAATAAGTCTATATAAAAATTATTTTTATTTGGTAATAAAAATAATATAACTAAAAAAATTAAAAACAAAATTTAACAAAAAAATAACTTGATTTATATAAAGTTTTATTATGTAAAAAATAATCTGAAATATAAAAATAACTAAACTTTTGTTTTTGTTGTATTTGGTCAAGATTAAAAAAATTATAAAAACAAAATTGAAACAATTAAATTAAAACACAAAAATGAAAAAATTAAATTAAGTATATTTTTTTAAGTTAAAATAAAATCAAAAAATTAAAATTATATAAATCAATTACTGAAATGATCAGAAATACAATTTTTTTGCCAAAATTGATTCTGTTAGTAAAATTTTGTCTGAATTTATTACTTTTTTAATAATACTGTATCAAAATGGAGTTTTGTTGTTTTTCATTGTTAGATGATTTTTGATAATAATAATAATTTAAGTTGTTAAATACATTACATAATGCTGATATCTATCGGAGCCCATAAAAACGGAATTTTGAATTATTTGTTTCTAGGTGTTAGACGGAGTTTAAAACAATCAGGCGGGACAGCAACGCATCCGGGTGTTAATTTTAATGGTCCAGACGGTTCAAGGTCGAAATTTTGAAATAAGGTGGCCAATATGATAAAACTAAAGCATTGGACGAGTCTTTGTCCAATGCATGTTCGCTTGCCCGTGCTGAACGGAATGAAATGCGCTGGTTTGATGATTTGGCCCAAATTTGATAAAAAGCGTTCCGGTTTAAATTTGTCAGGCTTTTCCCAATAGTCGTCGCCGATATTAAGCTCGTAGTTGTTGACAAAGATGACAGTTCCTTTTTCAATTGTAAAACCGTCAATTTCGGAATTGAGTGTGGCAACATGCGGTACTATTGGGGAGCTGGCAGTTCTCAATGTTTCCCAGATGGTAGCTTCGGTATAAGGCATGCTGGCTTTGTCAAATAGATTGGGTAGTCGCTCACCGCCGGTAACGTCGTCAACTTCTTTTTGTATCCTAGCGACGACTTCCTTGTGTTTAACGACAGAAGCCAGAGTCACCATCACGAGATTGCCTATAGCTGAGTGTCCGCCAAGAAAATCTTCGAGTTCGAAAATAATGTGCTGCCAATTCATGTTGGGGTCCTCTTCCAGGTGCATTAGTAAGGCGTCGGTAAAATCGCGAGGGGGCAGATTGTGGTCGAGGGAAAGGCGGTGCTCGTCGATAATTCGCGCCAGAATGAACTGTCTCACGTCGGAAGCCCAAGTTGATAATTTCTTCATATGTCCTTTGTAAATAGGTAAAAGCCAAGGTAAAAAATCAACCGCGTAACCTTGGTTGATCTCCCAAAAAATCTCATCAAATGTTCTAACAACTTTTTTAAAATCCACATCGGCATAGTCAAAACTGGTAGAGCACATGTATTGCGTGAACATATTTGCACACGCAGCCAAAATCATTGGTTTTAATTCAATCGGTTGCGATAGATCTTTTTTTTGTATTTCACTAAGAAAAACAACAGCTTCTTTGCTGCCGACTGCATTCACATGATCGTACTGCAAAGATGTAAACCTTGGCGAACAATAAGTCCTCGCAATGCTTCGCCTCGTCTTTTGTAAAGATGACCAGTCGCAAAGAGCAAGTGCTGCAATAAAAGAAATGAAATAAATGGGCCATTAAAAATAAAATTTTAAGTAAGCGCATATATTTAAAAGTATGCGCATCTACATTGCCGCTGCCAGCAGGCTCATTTTAAACTAGTTCCTCATTGCTTATAAAATAAGCAACACCAAGTCAAACAGGCTTTAGATTCATAAAGTTTTGATAGTGAAAGGATTTATTACTCTTAAAAAATGTAAATTTATTTCATATGTTGAGAAGGCCTATCTGCTCGATTTTTTAAACTCGTTCCGAGCGGAAAAAATATGCTTTTATTTAACAGTATTTTTTTCGCAAATCGGAGCGGCGCTCCTTGTTCGACAGAAAGAGATAGTGATGGAGCTCGACTGTGACCGGGTCGGGAGGGAAGCATCTAGATATTCTAGATATCTAGGCATTTTATGCGGGTAACCACCGCGGATTTTGCTAACGGTGATTTGTCCTTGGCCTCTATCACTTTTTTATTCTTGATTTCTCCCATGTTAAAACATTCCCATTATCGTTTTACCTTATCGACTCGCAGCTTTAAGAGACGCACTTTCAAGATTTGTCTAAGCAACTTCTTAGATCCGTTCGGCTATAAGAACTTACGACCAAACCAGTTTTTGATAATTTACATATCAATTATTTGTTTTAATTTTGTCATTCCACGTTTTCACTATCTTGTACTGCACAATCGGCAATAGAACTGTACTTAAGGATTACATTACTGTCGTATTAATGTCACGGATTGTATAGTAAAAGTAATTTGTTAAAATACGCGCGAGCTTAGTGAAAGAATTCGTCCGCCTATAATATTAACGCAATAGATTCCAGATCCCACACATAACTAGTTTTAATTGCTATTAGTTACACTTTTCATTTTAATTTCAATCGTCAGACTTTCAAGTTCAAGTTCAGGGCTATCTACTTATGCTATAGGATACGTTGTATACGAAACCAATTAATTATTAATATTAAATATTAAATTAATTATAATAATTATTATTATTTGTTTATTTATTTAACGTCTGCCAATTTCTGTGATGTCTGGACTAATCACCGACGCCAGAAGTTAACCACATCTGGAAAAATTGTGGCTAATTCAGGAATTTCAACCTAAACTATTGAATTGTTTTACATGCACGAAACATCAAGGCAGCACACGGGACCTACAGTATTTCTTCTTGTCCGAAAGAAGGTGTATGTACTCAATACAACTTTTTTAACGTGACAAATTCGACCCTCCAAGTAAGGACTGCCCGGGAATCGAACCCAAGACCCTTAGCACACCTGTCAAGACACTAACCACTGAGCCACTTGGGCAATAATTTTTTTTTTATTATTATATATTTAATTAATTAAAATTACTATTATTAAAAATTAATATGATTCATTAATTATGATTATGATTGATGAATTATGATTATGATTGATGAATTATAATTATGATTGACTGATTGATTATAGTTACGATTATTATGAATATTATGGTTTTTATGATTTATACGATTTTTATGGTTTTTATGATTTTTATGAAGATTATAATGATTATGGTTATTATTATTATCATTATCATTATCATTTTTAATTTTAATTATTATTATTATCATTATCATTGTGATTATCATTATTGTTATTTTTTAAATTTTATATTATTATTATTAAATTAAAATTATTCAATCGCGTGAATTCGATTAAGAAAAGCCACGACGCTTATACACATCAAATAAATCATCCGCGTGTGTAATTTTATTTATTTAAAAATCCACGAATATATGATTTGAAAGCAATGTCATTATCAATAAGTCAGGGTTGCGGTGTTTGAATTAACTTGATCCAACAAATACACTCTCTTCTGCTTGTACAAATTGGAAGTACAATCGCAGAGAGGCCAAATTGCCGCTCGAACACACTGTATAAATAAATATTTGAAATAAAGTTACTGTAAATTCTGTTGATAAAATGGAACCCGGAACTCTTGGAATATATCCACCTCAATGACCGCGAGAGTTTAGCGCTTGATCTCACGTTGCTATCTCTTAACATTCGCCTGTCTCCAGTATACTACAAAATTCTACTCGCAGCTTTTCGCGGAACAACGAAATCAAAGACGGATCTCATTTTGTTAATAACATTACAATTTTCTTGTGATTAATTGCGGCCTGATATCTATTGCGCTATGGCGGCAACATTTTGTTTTATTAAATATTTTTTTAATTTTACTGGCAGTGAAAAACGTTTGCTTGTGTGTTCGGTGTTTAGTGTTTAATGGGTGACGGACAGCAATTCGATTCAGGTTTGTGGAATCATCGCCGTGTGCCGATTAACGGTGTTAGGTGTAATGTGTAAACTTACAATTATTTCTGTCGCCCCCAAAGAGTCGGTGAAATCGAATGAAATCAGGCCGGCCGCCAAAATCGGCTCCCTTTGTGATCAGTACTTCTTTGATTAGGTTGAAATTATTCACAACAACACACTTGGAAGTTCCAAGAGTGATACTAAAAACGTCGCCATATATCTTGCTTAGTTCCGTAAATGCTTGGAAAGGAGTTTCGTGTTCACCGAGAAGGTGCAGACTTCCAATAATAGGCCATGGCTTGGGTCCTGGAGGACAATTATTGTCTTTCTTATTTGATTTTGTAAACCAGTAAACTAAGACTATGATAATAAACGCGAGTAATGTAAGCATGTTACACACTGAGCACGCAACACACACGAATGCCAGACTTGTACTGATGGCACTGATACTACACTAAGCTACCCTGGTGTAATGACGTTCGGTTCTTGTACTAGCAGTGCTCAACCAATGGTAGGCCCTCTCGCACCCCCCACCCTAGCGAGGGTTAAGCTCTGATTTGCAGATTGATCCAGCAGTGACTTCAAGTGAGTCGGCCGCCCTCGTCAGCCTCGCCACGTACTATTTGCAATCTATGTATCTGTCTGTTTACCCACAAAGTTGACAACATTGATTCAAGGGAGCCGGTCACTGGTCACTCTCGCAACAGCCTCGTGCTGTAATTTCTGCACATTTTCACCAGGGTCATCATTCAGCCCCCTCGCAAAAGCACAACAGGGACCTTCCGCTATCATTGAAATAAAACTAACCTACATTAACTCATCCTTTCACAGAATCCAAAAAAAATTCCCCGAAATAAAACTAAACCAATTTCAGAATGACCTTGGCCCGAACACTCAATCCATAATTGCAGGTATAATAATCCCTGAATACATTTACAGGTAAACCGAACCATATTTAAATAAGGCCCCAAAATTACTCTGCATTATATTATTTTTTTCAAAAATTATACCTGTTTGTTAATAAACTTTTTTTTCACTTTTACTTACCCAAGCAAATGCACTTGCGAGTGAAAATTATATATAATATAGCAACACGCTAGTATGGCATTAAAAAATTATTTAAATCAAATTAATTTTAAAAATTATGAATATTCAACAACAATTTCTAATTTAAAACAATACAGTTTACCTGTTTTTAATTACATATATAAATAAATTACTTTTGTAAAGTATTTTTATGTAATAATAATTAAAATTAATTTAAATCAAGTCATTATTTTAAGAATTTAAAAGGGAAATTCTAAAATATAAAATTAATTTAAAAAATATTTAATTTTAAAAATTACTATAAATATTTAATCTTTAATAAAACATTGTTTACAATTTACAATTTTGAAATTTATTACTAACTAAATACATAACAAACTATTTTTGTCATTTATGTTTTATGTATTAATTAGAAAATAACAATAAAATTAAATGAATATATATTTTTACACAGTTAATTTAAAAAAAAGTACTTATTATATATATATATATATATATATATATATATATATATATTTTATGTTAAATTTGTAATTTTTTAACATCTTTAATCCCATTTAAATGTTTTTAAATTTAACAGTAAGTATTACTAGCGAGTATAAGGGACCCTATCAGTTTTAATTTTTCTTGTAGAAATTTACTTATAAGTGTGAAGATGACATTGTTTTGAATATACATAAACACGTTAGTGCATGTTTGATTGCCGTAGTCTGTAATCAATAAAATATATTTTTTATAAGATATATTTTATATTATATATGATTTTTAGCTTTTAAGAAAAATTTAAAAGTTGCAATTTTTAAAATATGTAGTAAGTTTATTATTTATTATTAGTGGGTTATCTATTAAAAAATGCAGATTTTTATATAAATGTAATGATACTAAAAGATATTTTTAATATCCTGCAATTTTAGTCAATTTCCCATTTAACTCCTAACATTTAGGGAGTATTCATATATTATTCAAAACATTAAATTGTAATTTTAGTACATTTTTGTTATAAATCGCAATTTTTAGTGAATTTTATAAAAATGCGCGCATTTTTATCAAATTTATATAAATTATTTGATTGATTATGTTGGAATTCAAAAATTATATTTCAATTTTAAAATTATAATTTGATTAGTATAGATTATTAAAACAAAAAATGTAAGTTAACTTGAACCACACAGCAGCTGAAAAACTGATTACAATTATTATTAAAAAAAACTAATTGCGGGAATAGAACCCTTGGAGTCTAGCATCGTATCTCTCAAGCAATACGCCAATGTGTATAAGAGGTTATGTATTTGACACTAATAAATATTAGTAATAAAATTAACTTGTCAAATTCAATTTGTTTATATTAATGTTGCTCCATTTCAATTCCACTCATTGATTTTATATCTTCTTTCTCTTATCCGCCAAAGTTCTATGTTTAACGCATTTTAGGCAAAAAATACATAAGATATAAAATCTATAAGTGGAATTGAGTTAGATTTGACTGACGCTAAATTTGACTTAAAAAAATCGCCCCCATAGATTTTTTACTTTAATAACTATGTTGATACAAAATTTTAACTAAATCCTTTGATTGGTTTTTGTTTTATGATAATAAATGCAAGACAATGCTGATAAAAATTAATTTGATAACGTTTAGTAATGTTCCTTTAATTACGTAAAATGAAAATGGTCTCTTGTTGTAATTTTTTATGCTACCAAATTTACTCAGTCGTTTTGCATGTTTCATATCATGTTTTTACGTAACTACACAAACACTTCCAAATATAATTTAATAACTTATCGAAACATATTTTTATCATTTTTTTTTTGGTTCAAATTTGAATCTTTATACTTTAGCCGAAAGTTTTTCAGCTCGATTGCAGAAAAATGTAGTTCGCATAAAATTGTGGCGTTACTTGAACTTTTGTATGATACAATATTAAAAATTGACAATTTGACAAAAAATCGAAAAACTCAAAACCAGTAAAAACTTGTTTTAAACAGTCAATTTAGTTCAGCAATAGTTTTTGTGTTGTTTTTCAATATACGGTTCGGTTCCAGTTTGCAGTTCAAAAAAAATAGGGCGGTTCGTTTCTGCTTTTTTTGCTTCCTGTTCGGTTTGAGTTCTTGGTAAGAAATGGGTTTTTTTATGTGTATTTAAAAAAAATATTTTTCATTTTTTTTACTCTTTTCAATGTTCTATAACAGAATTAATTTACTTAAAATAAAATTAAATTTTTGGGAAAAAACATTATTTAATAAAATTAATTCAGAAAATAAAAACAAATAAAATTTGTGTGCAAAACTTTTTTTAAAGTGTCTTAATGAAACAACGTGAATTTTGATATTTTATGTTAAATTTCTAATAAAACAAATATGAAGAAATTCGTATTTCAAAAATTTATTCAAATTGTCTTGCAATCAAATGTCTAAAACTAAATTGTCATTGAAATGTAAACAAAACATCGTTATTTATAAAATATAAACAAGAAAGTAATAATAAAATACATTTGTTTTCTCAACAGACTAAAATATGCTTTAACTGGGAAAAATAAATTTTATAATACATTCATTAATCATTACATATTATGATATAATTTTACAATAAATAACAATAATAAAGTTAATAATACAATAATAGTAAGCTAGAAATAAACTACAATAACAAGATAAAATAAAATGAAACAAACAAAGATATAAGATTTTAATTAATTTATTTTGTCAATAAAATTATCATATGAAGGAAATAAACATTTTAGCAAAACTAATAGACGTAAAATTTTCTATATAAATATTTTAAAATCAAGGGACCTTCGACTTTCTTTTAGTAGAATTAGGTGAGGTCTAAAAAATGTAAACATGCCATTTCATTCATAAAATTAAAATATGTATAAAAACATGCTACTCAGAACGGGATTAAGTAAGGTCGGTAGAGTATTCATCGAACTGTTAAAATACTTTGAGTTACATTAATTTATAATGACATTAACGAAGAATAATATTTAGGAAACGATTTAATTAATAATTAAAAATCAAAACGATTAAATTTTTAATTGAGATTTCTTAACGTCATTAAATTATAATGAAAAGTTTAAATGTTAACAGAGCTTCCTTCATTTTATATTGTATAAAATATTAACAAATTAGTAAATAGTAAATAATGCCAGTAGAAATAAAATTATTCAAAGAATTTAAAAAAATATTAATAGATAAATAATTTAAAATTATACAAAACAAAATATTGAACAAACAAAAAATAAACAAATTAAAGCAATACAAAAACAAAAGCAACAAAAAAGGAATAAACAAAAAAATTAAAATGGCCAACTGAGCAAAAAATAATTAACTTAAATTTATACAATAAATTTAATAGATTAAAAATAAACAAAACTAAAAAAATATACAAATACGAACAAAATAAACAAAGAAAACAAAATATTAAGAAAATAAAAATAAAAACATAAACAAATGATTTTGTAATTGTAAATAAAATCATTTTTTGTATATATATATATATATATATATATATATATATATATGTATTTCAAGATGCCAAGAAACTTTTGTAAAAAAACAAAAGCAAAAAGCAAATTGCTAATAAACGTGAAAACTTCTGAGAAAGTAAGAAATATCAATCAAAAGTTTATGCAGATTTTGCAAAATGTAAAACAGTGGTGCAATGTACCGACAGTTTTGTAATTTTAAAAATAATGGCAGAACAATTTGAAAAAATTACAAAGCTTTATGCTAATAAATGTTGCAAACTGTGAAAGAACTTTTAATTTTATAGAAAGTGCCTCAAATATCAAGAAATTTTGCATTATGTTGAAAACGTGCTGCAATTAACTTTGTCAATATTGTGCAAAATGCCAATAAATGTGAAATTTTTTTCTGAAAAAGTATAAAACAATTTTGCAGAATATTAAAAAAGTAATGCAAAATGTTAACAATTTTTTCCAAATACTTGTTAAAAATGCAAAAATGTTAAAAATGTTTTTAAAATATTCAGAGTTTTTGAAAATGTTAAATAAGTGCGATGTGTTGAGAAGAATCATTTTATGCAAAATACCAATAAACGAGGTAAAAATTAAACGGCAAACATAGGATAATTAAGTAGTTTATTTAAAATCAAATTAAATTGCGTACGTTTCGGGTATTACCTGTTCCCTTCCTCAGCGCTATAAAAAAAACAATTAATTTTTGATATACATTATTACTATTAGTATTTAAAAAAAAATAAATTATAATTAAAATTTAAAAGAAGCGAATTTTTAAGTTGTATTATTATAATAAATAACTTACCTATTTAATGTCTAAATGTAAAATGAATAAGAAATATTTTTATTATAATAATGCAATGTAAAAACTTTCTCCTTTCTTCTTAATTTAAATTAAAATTGTCTTTTTTGATTTCTAACAAATTTTATGTAATTTTCTTGAAAAATTTATACAAACTAATAGAATTTCTTTAAATCTAACTACTGAAGATGAAATATTGTAAATAAAATTATATAGATTTTTATTTGGAATTGTGGAATTTTTTTGTGTAATTTATATGAATTATTAGAATTTTTTGAATATCTAAAATTTGTTGAAATTATGAAAAGAAATTTTAATATGTACTTGAATAAATTTTGCAATTTGTTTAAATTGAATAGAACTTGAGTGTATTTTTTTAGAATTGTTTAGTTTTTTTTTAATTAATTAGAATTTTTTAGATTCTTTCAAGTTTTTATGAATCTTTTTGTAATTGATAGAAACTATGTGGAATATTGATGTACGTGAAATTGACGAATGATTTTCTCCCTAAAGAATTTTGTATAAATTACAATAAAAATTATAAATTTGTTTTTAACAAATATCAATTTAATTTCTATCTAGAAAAAAATTTACACAAAAGGAGGGTGTCGGAAATGAAAATAGTTTACGGAAACTGGTCTAAAACACAAATGTTCTCATTTTGGTTAAAATAATTAAATTAATTTTCAAATACAATTTTAATTATTATTTAAATTTAAATTATTTAATTGCTGTTTTACATCTTGAAAGGAATACTACTAATATTAGCTCAAATCACAATGCTATCGCATCATATGTCACGTCATACACATTAATAAACCTTTTGATTTGTAATGTGAATGAATTGCTGTGATAAAAATTTATATTTAGTTGTTTATTTACTTTTAAAGATAACAATAATAAAATAAAATGTAATCTGTTCAATGTCAGATAGTTTATGAAAAAGACGTTAAATTGTTGCATGTAAATTTTGTTTCCATTTTTATCTTAATTGACGCAGACAGCAACTTTTTTTAATTTTAGTTGATTATTACAAGGACATCGTTTGCAGCATTTCTTTTGATTGCGATAATTATCTTTTTTTAGTACATGCTCATTTTCAAGTTCAAATGTGACACTTGAAACAGAAGAAGTCCATTGAATAACAAGGTCGCGCGCGCTTGCTTCTGTTATATAATATATACATTGATATTAAATGTATATCGGAACGTGATGTGCTCCAGAGTTTGCACATGTCTATTTGACCTAATTTCTGCTTCAATTCGGCATATCCGATTGTTTATTGTAATGTCACATAATACAATTAACACAGTAAAAATATTATACTCTTCACCATGTGCCTTGCATATCATTTTCTATCAAACCTTACAAAGCATAACATGATAATACTCAGAATAGAATTCGGCGCTTAACATATTTCGTTTGTAATATAAAGAACCTCCCAATAGGCCCAATTTGAAATCGTTTATAAAGTTCAAGGTTACCCTCTTAATTAACTCAAAATTGAAGAGCATAATATAAAGTAATAAAAATTAATTATTACATGGAGGCAAGTAAATTCTTGATCTCAATGCATTTTTTTTGTAGCGCATTTAAATAAATTACATTTAAAATAATAATAAAAAAACTAAATATTTCGTAATCGTTACGTAAGCTTGTTTTATATTATTTTCACTGCCAATCGACTTTTTTTATAAAATATTAGCTATAAGAAAGTTAACGTGTCGTGCAACCCCAGGTAATTGTTAATTTATTCATCTCATTACAATAATTAGTGTGGCTTTATTAATTAATTTGAAATATAAACACGGAAGTCTGGTACGGCAAAGTCGTGCTCATATCTAGGCAAATAGAAATTATATATTATATTCGAGAAAAAAAAACCGATTACAAAATATAATTTTGTTTTAATTGGCTGAATTAATTATATGCTTTTATTTATTATTAAAATTATTTGGTTTAAATTTAAATTTAGAATGAATATGTTATATATGCATATTTATTAATCATTCTAGAAAGTTAAATACAATATTTGATATAATTAAACTAGGTATGTTTAATATTAATTCAATTGACTGCCCTTTGATTAGTGTTGGTTCTACACATTTTCACACTATATGGGGTTGCATGGGGGTGCCACTTATGTTTTTGTTCTTATTTTTTTGTTAATTTTTAGCTTTTATTTTATTAATTATTGGTTTAATTTGCTAGTTTTTTGTTTTCTTCATTTTCTACATAGCAGTTGTTTATTTACTTTTTGTCAAATTTTGTTATTATTGTTTGATTATTTCTGGATTGTTATTTCTAGTTTTATTTTTGTCCATTTGTTTTTGATTACCGCCATTTTCTGTTTCCTGATGAGTAAGATTATTTGATTAGTATTTTCTGTACGTTGTCATCTCATGTTTTATTCGGTCTTCCTCGTTTCTGGTTTTTTGACCATCTTACCTTCCATATTAGTTTTGTTTGTCTGTCATTTGGAATTCTTGCAAGGTGACCATACCAAGCAATTTTTTTTTTCTATGGATATATCAACACTCAATTTGTAGGTTACTTCTGATGTACTCATTTCTTACTTTGTCTAAACATGTTAATCCTTCTAAATTTCTTAGCCCTAGAACCACAAAGTGAAATTTCTGTTCAATAAATACGACGTGGCATGCTATAAGACGCCATTGCAAAAAATATCTTTGTTATAGAAGAATGTTTAATAATTTTAATAATGACAAACCACACTTGTGGTTATCAGTTATAACTAATAAAGGTCAAAGAAATTTTTTATTAGTTTAATATTATAATGAATAACAAAATAAAATAATTTGTGGTTTAAACGTCAAAAATAATAAATTTTATAAAACCAAAAAAAATAAATAGAAAATTCTTTATATAAGTAAATAATAGCAAAGATTGACATTATTACAAATTATTTGCACGCATGTACACTCAAAAAATATAAATAAGCTACCGTTTATTCATATACATTAACACAACGCCACGTTCTTTAAGGGTCTACATCGCTCCTATAGCATATAGAAAGTTCCATGTTAACATAAAGCTATTTTACTCTGTTGTTAATAAATATATAACTTTGAAATTTTAAACAAACTATCCTTGAACATTTAGTAAGGTAAATAACATCGAGTTTTGCGCTTTCTTTTTTATGCCGGCGTAAATAATTATTTTGTGGATTTTTTGCGACGGCTACTTTTTTACAACTCTTTAAAGTCGTCATATTTTCAAATTACAGAAATTAGTCCATATAGCAAAAATCACAACTCTGCGTTTTAAATTAAATGAGTAATATATCTTTGTTTTAATTGTAATTGAACGACAATATAGTGCTGACAAACGCGTATTATAGTACAATTTTGATCTGGCTTCACTAATGTAGAAGAAAATTTTGAGTACTCTACGCAAGTGTGTTTTAACACAGATCAAAGGGCGACAGGGAAACAAAGAGTGACATATCACACTAGTAATTCTGTTCCTAGTTTTGTTTAAATTTGTTCTTTTAATAATTGTGAATGGCGGCCCATGTGTTGTTTCAATTGAGAATAGTCCGTAAGTTTTAAGTTTGCCCGACGTCCCTAGTGCTGCAATTATTCATGCACATATTTATAATTGTATTCCTGATTTGACTTACTTGGTCCACACGATTATCTGTTAACTATTGGTGTCATTTTATAGCCAACAAATTGATCTTGAGGTTACTTGTTGAAACATGTTTTAATATAAATATAAAAATAAATAAAACTGTTTTAAATATTTAATATTCTGCTACGAATGTTTCAGCAGGCAGTTGTTTCTTCAGACAGCATAATAAAAATAAAATAAATATAACTCTGGGTATAAATAAAATAAAATTGTCACTTTAATTTTATTTACGGTTTGATCAATTTTTGTCCTGGTGCTTTTTAGTTTGATTAAAACTGTTTTTAGCTCATCTTTCGATATATCCTTTATTGGACTGGTGTTAATATCGTTAGGTTGACTTTTCATTGTTCTTGTCGTCTTCTATTTGTGTTTGTTCCAGTAAATCTTTAAAGTGCTCTTTCTATTTTATCATGATTTTATTGGATTCACTTATTACATTTCCTTGCTTGTCTTGTATTTGTTTCAGCGTAATTTGTTTACCTTTTTGGCCGCTTTTTAAAGTTATGTTAAATGGTTTTTCTGTTTTCCTTGAAATTGTCCTCTAACGTATTTCCAAATTCTTCCCATGCTTGTGCCTTGGCTTTAATTATAATTCTTTTTACTTTCTGCCTCTGTGTTCTGTATTCGTCATAGACCTCTCCTTTTCTTGTGTTAATGTATTTCTTCCATTTAGGCTTTTTGTTTTTTACTTCATTTTTAACCTCCTCTACTTATGTATTTTTTTATGTTCGAAAGTTGTGTTAATATCACTAGTTCATTAACAATACAGAAATCTATAAGTCTGTTGCCGCTATTATTTTTATTTGCTTCTTCATGTGGTCCCATAATCTCCGTTTGAACTTTGTTTCAGAAAACATTTTTTGTACTTTTACTCTTGTCCTTACATGGAGCATAAAATATTATTAGATTTGCTGTTAGATATTTGTTATCTTCTAAATGAATATACAACCCACTCCTGCTCTTTATTGTCGACTCTTCTGTATGATATATGACTATTCTTTAATTTAATTATACCCTTTCCCTTCATTTTTGCTTCCGTGATAGCTAGTATTTCTAGTTTCTATTTTTCAAATTCATCTATAAGCTCTATTTCTTTTCTTCTTATACTTTTTATGTTCTGTGTTCCTACTTGCATTAACCGTTTCTATAGGATAACTGCATTTTCTTTTAAGTCCTATTTATCTTTGTCTTCTATTATTATTTTTTGATATCTTATTTTGATCTTTTTCCCTTTACTCTTTTCTACTTTTGCGATACTTCTAATTTTCTTCTGAATATTCCTATCTTCTCGCGTTAGGTTGTTGTCTATGTAGATTCTTGTATTCTTTAATTTGTTTTTATCTGCCATGACAATTTGTTTTTGTTTCCAGTCTAATAGTTTTGCTCTTAGAATTTTATTAATGGTTCCTTCATTCACAATGACCACTTTCTTGATATTTACTTATACTTTTAGATTTTCTTTAATCCATTTATTTGCTGCTTTTGCTGGTTTTTGTGGCATCTGAAGTCCTTTTATTACAATATTGTTCATCTTTTGAATCTATCTTTTTTTAAATTCTTGCTTAGGCAGTCTATCTGTTGTAAGTATTTTCTTTTCACTTTTCCAATTTTCTTCTTTTTTCTTCATTTCTTTTGATAATTTCTTTATTTCTTGTTTTATTTCTCTTATATTTTCGTCCAATTTTAGCATCATCATTTTAAAAATTTCTTTTGCCGCATTTCCTTTTTATTGTTTGCATTTTCCTTTGTTATTGTGTCAATTCCATAATTATTTTGTGCTTTTATTGGTTTCTTTAATTGTTTTGGTGATCTTAGCACCTCATTACTGATATTAAATATTTCTTGGTATTCTAATTGTTTCGTTTCTTTTGTTTTCTTTTGCATATTCAAACTGTCCTGATTTTAAAGTATTGCAGGCCACTGGTGTTTATATTTCGCGATACATGCGGTATGTCCCGGCCTTATGTATTTTGCAAACCAGTCCACACGTTCCGCGGAACATCGCGCGCGACCTGCACAGCCGGCACTACTCTGTACCGTTTTTATATACTATGCTTGAAAATTTATCATGTAATTTCGGTCTTATTTTCTTACTCTGTTGTTCTTTTGTTGTCTTACCAACACTGCATCCTGATCAACTTTTTAACTTGATTTTTGTTCTATTTAAGTTATTCAAATGGCAATATTTAGCGCAAAAACAACATGTTTGTTCCGTGTCGCATTTCAATATTTTTTTTACTACATTTCATTTCTTTTAATTATTTTATCTTCTGTTTATTTTATATTTAATAAATTGTTATATTTTTATGTTATGTGCAATAATCCATTTCTACAAAGTTAAGCTTTGATTATTATTAAATTTTTATCTGAAACAGTCAGATTCTACTTTTGATTTAGCCGGTACAATCATAAATTTTATTTTTAGCAAAACGCTCAGTATATTTTTAAAATTTGTTTGTGCTATTAATTAATTTATGTTTTAAAAATGTGAGACGAGGCTTTTAAGATGGGAAATAATAAAATAAAAATCGAAAGAATATAATTAAAAAGAATAATTAATAAAACTATTTATAAACATTATTTTTAAATAAGGTGGCTACTCGTCTCCCGTATGGCACTTGCTGCGCCATCTCCTCTCTGAAACAAAAAGGAGCGACTGGTGAGCAAGATAGCTCAGTGAATAACTACAATCTCTATATATTTTAAACCAATAATTTTCAGACACATCTACAGAATTAGATTCAATCTAATTCGCAACATGGTAACGTTGTCAAATTTTAATTCTACATAAGCAGCGCAACCTAAGAAGAGCACTTGCCCTTTCCTTCCATGCGCCCAACGTACTTTAATTAACAGAGACATCAATACAAGGTCTCACGAGTGGCTCTCTACTGTGAACCTGAGAAAAACACCTGCTTTTTTCCTTCAATGCAATATATTGACTGTGAACCTGAGAGAAACACCTGCCTTTCTCCTTCAATGCAATATTTCCGAATCAACTACAAAGAAACATTGATACAGATACAAGGTTCCACGAGTGGCTCTCCACCGTGGACCTGAGAGAGACACACCTGTCTTTTACTTTTCATGTAACATCTCCTATTTGCCAAATTTAATTTCTACCTTTTGGACAGATCCTGAAAATGGCACTTGCCCTTTCCTTCCATGCATAATAGAGGCCCCTTCCACTTCATGCAATCACAATATTATCTAATCTAATTATAAAAAATAATTAATATATTATAATAAATCTAATTATAATAATCTAATTAATATGATCTTTTAAATAACTACTAAGTCACTTACAATTAGAATTAATATACTCTCGCACACACTCTACCACTGTTCGCTAAATTTGGACCCAATCCCTTAACAGATATAGAATTGGAGGCACCCTCTCGGTGGTTGTGCGTATTGTTTTCTCAGGCCGGCAATAATCGTTTATTTTTCAGAAACTTTATTATTGCCCAGTCTAAATATTCACTCAATCATTTATTTATTTTTTTTAAATGTCTACTTTACAATAATTTATTATTTAAAAATAATAAAAAATACAGAATGTTCTGTAATAAATATAAATTAATTTTGCCTAAATTAATTAATATAATTTGTGAATAGTTTGTATCTTACTAAATTTTCGGTTTAGACAAAATTAACATACATTTAGTTCTTATTATAACACAATGTATATATTTATATTATGTTCATGTATAATCAATTTAATTTTGAAAAAGTTAGTTAACTTAAAAAAAATATTTCAAGAAAGTCACTTTTCCCATCTGAACCCATTATATAAAATATTTTTATTTTTTCTTAGTTTTTTTTCAGCATTTTGCGTTAAATAAATATTTTTTATTCAATTTTTTTCACCGACGACGCAGGAGTGGGACAAGCTGATATGCAAGTTCGCATCAAAAATCATAGACAGCACAAAATAAAATAAAAAGTTAATAAGATGTGGTTAGAGATGATTGAAGAAACAAATAAAACATATGCCAATAAAATTTTGTATAAAATCATATATAGGGTATTTTAGCACGCTTCAACTGCAACTAGTTTTTTAAGCAAAGTTGTTTAGTTATATATTATATACAAATGCATGCTCAAAATTTTATTTTAAAAAAATTACATATAAAATTACAAATAATAAAAAAGTGTAACATTTATTTTATATTTTTATTTTTAACAAAATATGTGTCATAAGACAAAATTAAAAAATAGAATTGCTAATGTTAGTGTTGACAAGCACGTATAAAAATTTTATAGTTATGTGATAATTTATAATACATTAAAAACAAAACTACAATGTTTTTATATCACGTTATAAACACTGTAGTTTTGACTTAACCTTAGTCTTCATCAGGTGTTACATTTTAAATATTGTATAAAAACATATTTTGTAAATAAAAAGTTTTCTGCACTTATTCCACAAAAGTTTTGGTTAGGATTTGACGAAAACTATTAGAAAATAATGGGTTTTGCTAAACACGAATTCTGCTGCGTGCGTCTAGTAATTTGAACTGCTTTATAAGCGATGATGTCAAAAACATCATTAAACACATTAAATTTGAAATAAATAAAATCGAATTCAAAGTACCGCATATAAGATTAAACGACAAAATTAAAAAGAGATGGAGTTGGTCTGTATAAACCTCAAACAGTCTGGAGAAATCAACACACGTGATCATAGCTTTTCACGTTAACAAAAAAAAGGGTGTTAAGTCAAGACATCTAAAATTTAATCATTGTAATATAAAAAACATTCGAATATATTTAAATTTGAAACATATTTGAACAAAAATTTTAATTTGGATATATTTAACAGCTTATCAGTTTCAAGGTAGTTACTATGATTAACAGTACTTTTCATTTACCAATATCAAGAATCAAATAATGTTCGTATTTCACGTTTGAAAACAAAACGAGAGTATCAAGTCTTCGACGGCGGACCTGCGCGTTAAAATCCAAGGTTCTGCAAATTGTAGCCAAACCATTCCAGGATTGTTATAAAATAGAAGTGATATTTGTAAAGGCGTTTAATGGTAAAACTTCTCTTACCTAAAAGCAGGTGGTAAACTACAACCAGGAGACTCTCGTGTTCAATTTACTACTTCAACGCACTAAAGTGAAAAGACCGTATCCCGACAAACCCACGAGATTTTGTAGGCATCGGATTGCGCATCCGCGGCTCAAGTATGACCGGAGCGTGCTGCGTTCGGGCGGGAATTATCTTGACTTAATACAAGGTCTTGTCATAAAATTACAAAAAAAACGCTAGATTTTATTGTGTAATTTTAAATGATACTACATTAATTTAAAATGCAAGTAACCTTTAGCAGCGTAATTTGAAACTTTGATGCAGGACCACATCGTCATCAAATTGAAATATGAATGCAGATGTCAATATTCGACCTTTATAAAAAGCCGCGTTTTGACATGTCATCTACTTAAAAAATAGACTGCTATTGTATTTGTGCAATAAATAATTGTTTATTGTATCCTCTCTTCTTCTTTCAGCCTGTAGTAGTCCACTGCTGGACATAGGCCTCCCTCATCTGTTTCCATGTTGCCTTGTTCTGTGCTGTTTGGTGCCATTGTTTTCCCGAAATCTTCTTAATATCGTCCAACCATCTTTTTTGTGATCTTCCTATGC
>JARJEC010109282.1:0-19717 GCA_030264575.1 Tachinus sp. AB-2021
ATAATTCTTTACGATTTAAATTTTTAAATGGAGCCTAAGTTGAAATTAGAATATTATAATTATTAAATAATTACTACGCCATTTTCCATTTCATTTTATATTTCAAAAAATTGACTTTGACGTGGCTGTAGAACATAAAACCAATGCCAATTGAGTTGTCTCCGTAGCTCAATTGGTAGAGCAGTAAACATAAGATCCAAAGGTTATTGGTTCGATCACCATCCGAGGTGAATTTTTTTAAAACATTTAATGCAGTAATGGCGTAGTAATTATTTAATAATTATCATATTTTAATTTCAACTTAGGCTCAATTTAAAAATTTTAATTGTAAATAATTATTATTTACAATCTTCGTAAAATATCGGTCGCCGCCGAATAATTTCCTTGTGTATTGAGTTAGCATAGACTAGACATACACACAACTCTATATGTGTAAGCATATCATGTAATGGATGTTTTAGAACATAAAACCAATGCCAATTGACATACCTCCGTAGTTCAATTGAAATGAAATGCAAAGGTTATGGGTTCGATTCCCATCTGAGGTGAATTTTTGAAAACATTTATCTCAAATGGAGTAATTGCGTAGTAATTATTATATATTAAAATTTTTAAATTTAAGTTACTTAATGTTTCACATCTCGTCGACTCCTATTTTGGGATTAATATCTATAAAAAGAATTTCAACGACTAATGAAAGTGTTTGGTCTAAAAATACAACAAGGACACTGAAGAAGAGTTCTTATACTGGAATAGCAAGTTTTGTTGACTTAAATCTGACCTGTTTTTGACTAATTATTGGCATTCGAATACAAAAATGACTAGAGTTGAACGTTATTACATCAAGTTTTAAAACTAACGGACAACATGACAAAGCCATACAAAATGTGCATATTACAGAAAATAAATACGGTGAGCAATACATGCTTAATTATGTAAACATTTTTGGCTTTTTTTTGCTACAAAATACCTAACTAATTAAAATCTTGTTTTTCTTGGAGTGTCTAATTTCTGTAGATTCTTGCCTGAATCTGTTCAATAGTTCTTTTTTACCATATGAACATCCCTTTACTATGATATCATGCCTACGTGATCTTAAAACCTTTTGCAGAGTGTGGTCATATTTTCTGGAGAGGAAAACTTGAAGAGATGAAAGAAAATTAACTACAATCTTTAAATGGACATACCAATTTTACTTTAAAACAGCTAAAAAGTCCTACTTATCCTCTAAATAATTGTTTTCCAGTATTATCTTTAGTGCTTTTTCAAGGTTTTGAAAATACTCTAAGAAATGTATGAAAACAGTTCCTACAACCAGGCTAACGAACAAAAATTTTTTCGCGAAAATTAAGTGTCTACAAATTTCATCTTCTCAATAAAGCTATAGACAACCAAGTTATTTTTTCTAAGGACGTCGGAAAGCTACAAAAAGATATTACAAACACTTCAATAATCTATTTTGATTATTATACAGCTGCAAAAAACAGTCCTAAATACATTTTCTTTTTAGTCCGGAACGAAAAATTATATTGTTATACTGCTAATGTAGATGCAAGAAATAATTGATACATCTGTAGGGTGAGCAAAATTTTTACTCACCACTAACCATGTGTTATATAGATTGTGCATACCTATTTTCGAAATATTTTAAAATAATTAATTAGAGGTATAACAGCGACTTATTATATTGTCCTTGTTGGTACTGTTCTATAGGAAATATATATATATATATTGGCTTTCTCTTAAGCATCCTTTAAACTAAGGGCGTAATTACCATTGTATCAGCTGTATCAATTATACAGGATTCTATACGTGAGGAAATAATTGAATCAAAAGTAATACTTGCTCCTGCAGATGCCAATGACAAATTTTATGAAATACTAAATACAATATAGACGAGCGAGCAAAACATTCTTGGCAGTTAGAAGGTAGGATTTGTTGTTCCAACATACAAAAAAAATTGTCAGAAATTATCTGAAAAACTACAGAGGCTTCACACTAATAAGTTCATTATATAAAATTTTTATGAAGATGATCAAGAGCGAACTGCTGAGCAATTAGAAGAAAAACATGCAATCGGGCTTTATAAAAGACAGTGAGTTGATCATTTTGTGACATTATACCATTTAATAGGAATACTACTTGCAAAGAAGGTTCTTTTTGTTGATTTAAAGGCAGCATACTATAGTATGAACTTACTTTGGAAGAGTTTGAAAAGAAAGAGTGTTAGTGATTGAATGTTGGAAAAAATTTTATGAAGATACCTTGTGTTAAGTGAAAATAGATTAAAAAGTGTCAAGTAAGTTCAAGGTTTTGAAAGGATACGACATGGCTGTCCGTTGGGTCCGTTATTGTTTAATATCTATATATCCGAATTAGAAGACGTATTGAGAAATTGTGAAGATAGAGGAATGGACATCGAAAACTACAAGATATGGTCTTTGTCATATGCCAACGATGCTGTTATATTATCAAGAATAGCAGTGAAGATAAGAGAATTAGTTGAGAGCGATAAAGTTTATTTAAAGAAGGAAATTTTGTATAAATGTTGATAAAACAATCACACATAAGTTTTGTCAACATTGCTAATACTAAATACTACTAAATATTGTATCGCGTCCGCTAGCAAAAGAATCCTAGAATGGTTGGCTGGAGTATCTACATCAACCAACTATAACATACAAATTCTACTGGTTTGTCCAGTTTGTATCTAAATGACAAGCATATTGAATATTTTTAGTAATATATAATTTTAAAATTTATTTCAAAGTTTAAGTTATTTTCCTACTTTATTAATCACCATTACTGTTTTGCTGTAAAGATGTGGTTTGTTGTAAAATTTTACTACAAACAGTGATGAATGATTGGTATAAAAAGATTAACTACCACTGCTTTAAGTAGTGTATTATATTTCTACTATCATGCAACAAATAATCTTTGGGTACCTATTTAACAATTTCCTTTAAATGATATCAAAAAATAAAAATGTGCTCTGAAATTTAAAGGATTTGACAGAATTATTGGAAATTTATTGGAAAGCTGGTACTACTTTCCAATAAATTTTGATCACTAAGCATTAATCGATTCTTTTTGTTGGAAGACGTGATTGTATATAAGACTATATTTATTTATCATATTCTATATTTGCTGGTCTGAGATTAGTTATTGTTTATAAATTTTGATTATTAACTCATAAAAATATTCGTTGCGCTTTTTTCAAATTTTTAAGTAATTTTTTCGTTTGGTACTTCCTTATTAAAAGTTCTTCATCGTCATTCAAATGCATACGGTACTTGATAACAACATGATCATTTACTTCTCTACCATGAAATTTTCAATCTCCCCCAACACACAAAAAGCTCATTTGTTCTGTTTGAAAATCTTCTATTGTACTTTCGAGGATTTTATTGATGTTCAAGAAACCATAGACAAATATGACAAATATTACATGAATAATAATTATTATGTATAAATAGACGCTAATATGAATTTATTGCCACGATAATTCAATTATTTTTACTTATTTATATACATTTAAAAAGTGGCGACAAAGTGGCATATTTGGTACGAAAGATATTCAAATGTTTGCATAAGTTATGCAACGTTAGACAGGGTCAGAACTTGGTTGGGTAACATTGCTTATCGGTACCGTTTGCTATTGAAAAACAATTAATGGCGCTCTAGATATCTGAGGCAATTTTTTTTAGTAACAAGCTCTAAATAGACACGGCGAAAGGACCTTGAGGTCGAATGACAAATAGGTATAACACATCAAATACAAATACTACAACAAATATTCTCTTAGATAGGACATTACACAAGTGATTTTATGTAAAAATCGTATTCTCGTTGTGATCAAATTTGAATTTTGTCCATTATCACTAACATTGGCGTCTCTTATCAATTACTATCACTATACTATAATCACAAAGTAAATAAACTTGAGTTTGTATACTTATTAAATTTGAGTTTCTTGTTCTTTAATATACATAATTAAGTATTTGGTGACAATATTCTGTCATTTCTAGCTGAATCATAAACAACAATTCAATTATTTTTTTAATAACATAAATATTTATGAACATATTAAATTATTCTGTATCTATTTTTTTCTTGGAATATTAGTGTCATAAAATTATTTATTCACATTTGACATTTTGTTAATTATATTTTATAGTTAACCAATATTTAGCATATTTAATTATTTAGATAAAAAATATAATATTTTCAAATATTTTATAAATAATATTTTCTCACAGTGAATTTTACGTACCGCTTTTAATGAATTACATCGAACAGAGTAAATAACTCAGCATGAGTTTCCATTAAAATATAAATATTTACCGGACGACGGAGTGTCTAATTAATTTATAGCCACATTTCACAAGTTATTAGCTTGACCGTTTGATCTCAGACACGACCTTTGGCTCTACCGAAATTTCACTCGAAAGTTTTAAACCAACTTGTATTGAGCTAAATGTTTTTAATTGCATTGTTTACTAAAAACAAATTAAACTTTTTATGGTATTTAATAAAGCCATAATTAAAAAGTAGTAATATGTTAGAAAATGGGCCTATAAATTAAAATTTAAATCAATTTATGTCAAAGATTGTGTGAATAATTCCTTAAATGGTAATATCTGAATGACATGGAAAGGAATGCAAATCTGATATTAATTCTAATTTAATTATTCAAATCGATAACTATCTCTAATTAATCTTAATGTGTGTCACAGAACTACTTTGATCTCAATAAAAATAAATACAACCTGCGATTGAATGAAATTGCAATTATTATTAAACTCGCGGATTATTAATTATTGAATGAATTATTCAGAAACGTTCTTGCAAATTGTAAAGCAGATATTGATTATATCTAGTGGTGCTTAAAATGTCTCTATGAATAAATATCATGTGTGAAAATAAAATTTATAGTAATGTTAGAAACATAGAAATGCTCTTGATGGAATAAATTTACAATAAATTAAATCAATACCATCCATCTATATTCATCCCGTACGAATAAAACTTGCAAATTAAATTTATAAACATTCGGAACTTTTGTCTTTTTCTTAGGGACAGTTTACCCTCAAGTCACTGCCATTTCCCCTAATAAAATATACTTTTGTTCGAGTTTATTAGCATTTTAGTGGGACGTCAACAAACATCCATTCGCGATAAAATCCAAATTTATTAAATAAAGGTCCGGAAAAACAATGGGTCCGAAATAGGAATCAATACCGCTTGCACTGCAAAACAAATAACGCCTTAATATCCCCTTTTTTTCTCTTCTCTCTTTCTTTGTCCACCCACAAATGCGCAAATACGAAATCGAGTTACTAGACAAATATATTTATAAGGAGTGCCCAGAATACATAGAGAAATGGGGGAAGTGTGTAAGTGGAAGCATGCGATGGAGTGAAAAATCGAGAGAAATGTTAGGTTTCAGTTTTTGAATGATGTTGGATTATTTCCTTTCTTAGTAGTAAATCAAGCAAAGAAATCGCCATTTATTTCAACGGATGGACCAGTGATTTTTATTATATTACCAATCAGAGTCTGTAGAATGTTCAAGTACATTATATTTAATTTTCAACAATCAACCATATTATTTATGATTCACAAAAATTATACTTAATTTTAAAACTATCAATCAACATCGAATATAAAACCAAATTATCTTGAATGTTTGTTTAATGAAAATATAGAATAAATATACCGTCGATATATTTCTAATATTATTTAAAGTTTCAGTTGCAGTTTTTTATTGTTACAGACAATATTGTACATCATTGACATATTAAAGATGTTTACGCAAGATGTTGCGTGAAAAGTTTTCTGCATTCATGCAGCGGTTTTCACAAAACTGGAAAAAATGTACCAGCTTGTGCAGATAATAATTCTGATGCTAGTGATGTCAAATATTTAATTTGACCAAAAACTAAATTAGGTTTTGTTGGGGTGTTGGCGACGGTATACAAAATATAGATTTTATTAAATTTGTCAAAATATGTTGACGATCTACATAGAGGTAAGGCATACAATTTTGTATTTTTGCTATAATTGTCAATCGATTAATAACATTTTGCAAACAAATGTTTTAATACTAACAATATATTAATATTTTTGCGACACTTGAAAAAAATATACACTTCTTGGCATTAAGTTTCTTTAATATTCATTTTACAAGATATTTTTAACATTAAAAAAAATGTTTATGATATACATAATTCGATATATTATATCAAAAAATAGAGAAATAGTCCACATTTTCTTAAATTTTATAAAATTTCACCATATTTTAATATAGTTATCAAAATGTATTGCAAAACATTTTGTACACATTTATTGCTATGTTTCAAAATTTTAGAAGCAGTTTAACATTTTGTACTATATAGCAACTAATTAAGGTTAAGATTTTACAATATTATTGGGTCACAGTGCTGAAATATATGAACTTTTGGGATGAATTTGTACGGGTTTAGACTCAAACATGCTACTAAAAAACCCAAAATACAATAGAAGTTGAAAGTATTGTTGACAATTTTTAATAAGACAAAGTACTTACCTTCAGTTGATACATATTACCAGAAGAGTTGGTTTTCTATTTGTTAACTACTACACTTCTTTATATTATATTATAATATGTAGTAGTAATATATAAGTACTTTTGCCTATTGAAGATTGTCAACAATTCTGGCAAACTATTTTGTATTTTATGTTTTTCTTTGTAGGATAAAAGTGAAAACCCGTTAAGTGTCTGATCTTTTTCAACCAGGAGCATTCTTTTTGTTTTCTCCTGAGGTGTCATGGCGCTATGGTCTTAATGCATTCTTTACTTCCTGGTATTTTTCTTTTGCTGTGTCTCTTCAAATCCGATACCAGATTTGGCGGTTTATTCTTATTTTGTTATAGGTATCTAACTTGTGACATTATTTTCAAGACATTTGCTTTTGTGATATTTGACATTTGATTGAGCACACACCTTGTTTGACTTGATATTCTATAAGTACGGCTTCTGTTTAGATTATTATGAATTATCTTATGAATTATCCTAATGTATATATGTATTGTATGCATGTTCTATCTTCTGGACAATAGTTTTGCTTTCTAGGGCGTTGTGTAGTTGTGTCTGAGACAACCAAATATTTATGTGGAATCTTTAAATCCCTAGTATACATCCTAATGATTTTTGAAGCAGAAAAATAAAGTTTCTCTGGTTTCCAGTTTTTTACGAAAGCTTAACTGCAACTTGTTAAGGTTTTGTTTACACTTCTTGATTATGCATTTATGTGTTACTTACAAAAGTAACTGCACTAAGTTATCAGGCGGGTTAAGTGGGAATTATATTTTTTTGCATCAGACTTTTTAGAAATGGGTGCAAATGTTGATTTTAAGGTTTGAGGTTTTTTGATCATGCACCATAGATTTAACAGTAAACATTTTATTGGCTGTTAATGTAATTTTTCTAGAGCAAATTTTCGCATAATTTTTGGTAAACTGTAGGTTTACATTGTCTATGACAATTTTAAATAGTTTTTGCGCTATTTGTTGTAAGTTTTGGCGGTACTGTTGAAAATTTTGCTACGAATCGAGTTTGTCGTAAAGGGAAAACTGACGTTTATCTAATTTTTTTGCTATAAATTGTTCGAAATTGAAACAAATTTATAAAACGAACTTAGATCTTGCAAGCAAATTGGAATTTGATATTTGATATTACGCACAAAGTATACACTTATTAACTGGAGTCTACCTTGGACCGTGATATTGTCAGTACTACTAAATATGCTTACACCACTTTTCGAGTTCACATCTGTCCGTGATATGTACATCTACTAATTACTCTTACATCACCAAAGTCTTGGGAGTAATAGTAGTTGTACATATCACGGCCAAATTTCTCAGGTCCCAAGGATTAGCTCTGCCTATAATATCTCATATCACCTTACAGTTTTCTTCCCGCACAAATCTACTAATTACACTCACATCACTTTATGGCTGGTTTATACTAGGGTAGTATAGTAGCGAGTAGTGACTAACCTCTAAAAGATTTAGTTGCAGAAAATTGTTCGGACACAAGGCATCTATTTCGGCATATTTACGATACGATTTGTGGATAAAAAAACTGGTTGGACTTTAGTGGCGTGGGATGGAATAGTGGCCCGATAAAAATAGAATCAATTCTATTAACTCGACTACTTTGATTTACTATCCACTCGACTATTTTTTTATTTAATTGTTTGCACACGTGCAATTGCTAAAGCATTCCCTACTACTCTGCTAAACTGTTTTCTCTAGTTTAAACCAGCCATAAGAGATTCTACCGTTGAGATCTTATATCAGGTTATATTACGTAAACACTTGCAATATTTCCCCATAACACCGTCGCGTAACATTACCCGCAACAAAGTGCAGGAACATAGAATAAAATGCTGCAGCACCATAGCGCAAGATTTTTTGATTCGATGGCATAAAACCGACTAATGGGCCGCTCCGAAAGTCCCGCACTTTGTTGGCTGATGTTACGCTAAGGTGTTCTGTTATGAGGAAATATTATAAGTGTGTACGCACTATTAGAGTTCTCTGTCACTCACGCTGAATGTACCTTTACATGTATATTATGGGGGGGGGCAGAAACATTTGCTTATAATATACATAATATACAATAAGTACTTCCACATATACAAACAATACAAAGCAAAATAGCTCATACAAAGTAATACACTGTATCATACAAATTGTTTGTTTGCTCTCAATCAATCACAGCCACATACACAACTAACTGTATCTATTCTAAGTATCTAACTAGCAAACTAGCAAAACAGCCAGTTGCTGATAAGGAGATGTTTGTAGTTGCCAAGGGATGAATAGCGCGAAAGATCACAAGATTACGCTATTACAACGAATTTTGAATAAATAATAGACTGCTATTTGTCCCTGGACGCCATTTGCTCTGTTTATATTTTGACTTATGACAATATGATCAAAACTTGAATAATCAACTTTGTAGTTATTTAGAAACTTCTGTTTCAATGTCTTGTCTTGTCAGATCAGATTATAACATTTTTATTTAATTTATTTAAATTTTATTCAAAAATATTTTTGGAGTTATTGAAAATCTTGATAGAATGATATACTCTATCAAAATGATCAATGAATCCATAATTATTTTTAACAATTTCAAAATATCAAGCAACTTTAAGTATACATGGAACTAAGTAATTATGTTATATAACATGTACGAAATATCGACAATTATTTTTCTTACCTCTAACCTAACCTAACCTAACCTAACATATTTTTAATAAATTCAAAATATCAAGCAAATTTAAGTATATATGGAACTAAGTAATTATGTTATATAACATCTACGAAATATCGACAATACTTTTTATTACCTCTACTTTTTATTAACTTAACCTAATTATTTGTTTTGTTGATATAAAAATGATAAATAATGCCAAATGTTTATGTTATATAAATGTATAGAAATATTACAATTATTTTAAATGTAAAAATTTATTGTCAAATTGTTGTAAAGTATTATAAGTATTCAAAAGACGCATGTTGACAAATTTTGGAAACCGATGTAAAATGTTGGCAAAATAAATAAATTTGCAAAAAATAAAGTTATTGCAAAATTAATACGAAAAATTGTCGATAATTATTACAAAAAACTCCACTATACTTTTTAATGTTTATAATGAAAAAAGTACCATTGATATTTGCAACATATTTTTTGAGCAAATAAACAATACGACTATTAGTCGGAGATACATAGCTTCAAAGTTAAAATTTCAACAACAAAAATTTTACAAAAATATTTATTAAATTGATTATTAATTTTATTTGTATAGAAAGAAGTATTATGAATATTATTATTAAATAGAAATTATTAAATATTAATTATACAAAACAATAGTACATATTAATTATAGTAGAATTTTATATAATGGCTATCAACCGTAGTTTTTGGCCCTAAAGTATATTTTCTAATTGAAAATAAATATTTCGTTATAAATGTAGTAATCATGTTAATTCCTTAAAGAGTCAGTGAAGCTCATCATTATCCAATTTACAAGTAATTAATTAATTAACTTTTTATGCATAAACAAAGTTTATTAATTAAACTGCAACCGATTTGTAAGCATATATTGCAAAATACGTGTATATTAATCAACGAACGGTTAAACGAATCCAATTAAATGTTTATAAACATTTAACGCTAAACACCGTTCAATGATATTAATTTGCATTTAAAATGCATATTTTTTCTAACATACAATCTGTGGCAATGCAATTAAAATTTATACGATCTTGTTTTTGCCAAATACTCAATTTTGCAATCCTCCGCAAAAAAATCAATGTGCACGAAGAACACGTTTTATATTTTTATCATATGTACATAATCATACGTTTTCAGAAGGTGTTATTTAGTTTTGTCTGTAAGTGGAACAATGGTTGAATTTGTGTACCAATTTATTTAATTGGGTGTTAATTTATTGCTAGACCTTTGCATGATCTCCGATTTTAAAATGGTGATGGGTTTTTATTTTAATGAAAATAATTATTTTGATGCGGTGAAAGTACGTAGTGTTTTTGGCGTGTAATAAGTCTTTCAATAATTGCAAATTTATAATGTTATTAAATTCTTTGATTGATTTTTTTATTCGTCTATAACTTTCTATTATTATTAGTTTTAATCATTTTAATCATCAAGAATGTACAAATGTAGACAAATAAATATTTGGTTATTAAAATGAGTAAGTGATATTGAACAATACAAATGACGTCAATTTTGGGTTGATGGTATGTGAAGCGATCAAGCGGCGATCCACCGACCACGGATTTATTCCAAGAATAATAATCTGATCTTTCCCAAGTACCAAACTACTAAAGCAAAACCAGTCGAATATTCTATATCTGGGAGTGGTTGGACCAGTGTATGGCATACATGCTACATTATTTTCAATGCCTAATTATTGTTTACATCTCAAGGTGACCGAATATGTATGTGTAGTCATAAATACTTCTATATGTCTTAGTCAGGTAACTTTTGGTACCTGCTCTTTATGCTCTTTTCAATGCAGCAGCGCAATATAATAATAATCCCACATATCAGACTCACTCAAACGATTTTATTTATTGCACCTTTTAGACGTTTTATTCCATTTTTAACTTTATTTTTTGTATGGACAATTTTTTTGTTTGGTTCTTAAATATTTGTACAAAGTCCGGCATCGATTTTAATAAATCATGAAATATATTTTAAAACGTAAACTGTTTTATGTTTATTCAATTAAGTTTATTTTGTATTTCAATATGCTCTCGAATTTGTATGTCATATTGTGAGATAGTTATTAAACATATACTAATTTTGTTAAACATTTTGTAGTATAAAGCTGGAAAATCTTGCGAATGTATATAATATATAGTTTAATCAATATTTATATCTAAAAGGCATTTTATTACAATTTAAAAATGAATTTTATAAATTATAAGTTGTGCGTTATTTTAAAATTAATATAGTTTTTAATGAAAGAAATTTTAAAGCAACTATTGATTTTTTACTGTTTTTTTTCCTCAAATATTGCATATTATGGTCAATTGTATTTAATTCAGCAGAGTTTTGTTATTTTAATTATTGTTCTAAAAAATAAAAAAAGAAGAGCATTATAAAAATATAAATTATTATTTCTTAAACTCATTTGATAAAAAAATAAAATTGAGCCGGTTCCTTTATTTATACTTAGTTGTAAACCGTGTAAAAAAAAATGCAAAATATTCTACCTTTTCATTGTTGAGTGAGATTAAAAATGTTTTAAATAAAAATGTACTAAAAAAATTATAATAAATATATTTAAAAATAAAAAATAATTATTAGAATTAGTTAAGGGAATGAGGAAAGCCAATATGATTCTTAAGTAATTAGTACTTTTGTACAATATGTTTATAGAACAAGGTATGTGCAGTACAATTCATTAGACCACTGCCATAAGCTTTTGCGTGCTTTTGAAAATGAAAACAAAACATTTTCTTGTTCATTTTTCTTTTCTGTACTATTAACTAATAATTTTAATAGGTTAATTTATCAAAAATATTAACTAGCTAACTAACTCTTGTACTGTGAAACTTTAAATATGATATCTCAAAAAAATGCATATAATTGTGTTGTGTTGCATTGGAAATGGTTTTAATTAATTCTAATTTGCTACTACATTGTTGCTGAGAAAACGAAAAGAGAGAAAGAAGAAAGTTTTGGCAGTTTCCACACTAGAAGAAATTATTGGATCTTTTCTGAGCTTTTATTAGGAAATCCCACGTAGTATTTTTTGTTTATCGGTTAGACACATATTAATTTACTACACCTCTGTAAAATCCAAATCATACGTAGACAACTTTTTCGGCTATCCCAATAAGTGACTACATTTTATATTTACTACAACGTAATTTTCTTATCTTAATACAGCTTTGTGTTTATGACAATACATCAATGGTGCTACAATTTCATAAGTAACTTGAAGCACAAAATCATAAAAGGCCTCTTACATTATCAATATTGCTGTCAATATTTCAAAATATTAATCGTATCCAGTACTGATGTAATTATGAAAATATTGAAGTTTTTTCTGGATATTTTCAAATCCAAGTATTAGTATTTTAGTGTCGTGCATACGCTTAGAAAGTGATTCAGATACTAAGATACTTCTGTACTTGACAGAGTCTGTAATAATACTCAGCAAAATAATAGGGATTTGGAATGACCGTGTAAGGTGAGCAATTAATAAGGTGATACTGATGGTCGATTATGTGATACTGTCAATATTTTAGAATGTCAGTATTACCGATCGTGTAAGAGGCCTTTTAGGATTATGTAGTGTGAGTTATTAGATTATAGTATCATTGATGCTACTTCTAGCTACTTCTATGTAGTCATTTTCTGGCAAACGAAATGTTTTTGGAGAAGGTGTTGTGTTAAAGCAGAATTTGTAAAAACTGTTGCTATCAAAGTTAATGAATAACTAAAGCGCCTTCTCTAAATTGTTTTCTTATCCAAGTTAATAACATTCATTAGTATGGCTATATTTAAATATTCAGAGATGGTTCTAATTTCTAGCCATGCGGATCTTTAAAATTAAAAGAATTCAACGTCTCTTAATTGCAAATAATTTTATTTGGGCTTGTGCATATTTCTTTGATGCTAGGAAAATTTCACAGATGTCAATCCACTCACGAAAAGATCACCAACGATAATTTACAAACTAGGAAATTCAATAACGTAATTTATAGAATGGATAATTCACATATTCTACAATTTTATTTATGATTAGGTCATTAAAACCAAGAAATGTAACATAATGTTTTCCGGATACCTATATCTCTAAGCATTTAATTAATCTTTTGTCTTTTGTTTGAGAGTTTTTCATATTTTTGGTGGTTTTTCAAAAGATTTCGATTTGTTAGGTTAGGTTAGGTTAGGTTAGATTGACAGTCTAGAGTTTTATATGATCTTGCCAGTGCATTGTTTTCGATGAATTCTGGTCTAGTTTATCTTACTTTGTATTTGTAGGTCCTTTTTGCTCCAGAAGCTTACGACTTTCGCATTTTTGCCGTGCTTGTTTGGTCTTGACTCTTATTTTAACCAAATATGTGAGTGTTGATTTCAATCATACATTTTAGACTTTTGATTGTCTTAGATGTATATTATTATCCAGATTATATATTGATTAGTACTTCAGATATTTGGACAATTTTAGGTGACTCTTCGAATGGTATTGCTATCTTGAAGTAAGTAATCAATTGTTCTTATTATCAAGTTTTAGTATACATCTATTTTGTTGTTGCTTGACTATTATGCGAAGTCAAAAGTTTCGTCATGTGTATTTTTGCTATTTAAAAAATTATCTTTAGAAGATGAAGGTGGTTTTAAGTACATTTTTGTATTTCCTATTTTCAGAGTAAACATCATCTGCGAAGCTTATTGTTGAAAATTTGGTGTACTATTCGATATCTTGCTTTTTATTACATTAATGTTGTTAATATATTGTCCATTGTGATGTTGAATTGGGTCGGGCTCATGTTGTCGCCATATTCCGTTGCATACTTACGCTTGTCGATGTCTTTACTGTCTGGCAGAACTGTATTGAACGGTACTATGATCTTTGCGCAGCTTGTATAAAGGGTAATATGTACACTGCGAAGGCAACATATAATGCATATTATGAATTAAACAAACATTTTATTTTCACTTGGTTTTTTAAATATTTTATTTTATAATCCATTTCGATATATTTATATCATTATCATATTAAAACAGAAAACTTTGACTATATAAAATATAATGTGACACTAACTCTACACACACAAAGGACAACGCATCGTACAAACCACGCATTGTCCGCGACACAGAGCTGGCAGAGCACTTCATAATTATATTTCTGCTAATATACACACGCACACAATTGATGCGATTAGGTGCGGGTTTTTCCTATTTTCAATTGAAAATCCGACCAAACCAAATTTCAATACAATTCTGTCAGACTGCAGTTGTTAGTGTTAACGTTTTTTATTAGGTTATTTATCAAACGTTCCTCATTGTTATAGTTACAATCATGTTATGAATTTAAATTTTGTAGGATGCTTTGGATCACAAAGTATAGGTAAACGGGTTTTGTAAAATCTATTGTTTACACCTAAAATAAGTATTTTGTACAGACTTTCCATTATTAAAGTACTCACTTTATCATTCTAATAAAATCCGTGCAATAACTAATTTAGCAGGATTTATACTCAATTATCTGTCCAATTTTTAAAAATAATTAAAACTGCAATACAACTTTCAATTCTGAACGCTAACTTGTGGATTACTCGGCAATGCCATCTATTTCTGCAATTTTTTTTATGATTTTTATTATTATCTTTAACCATCTCTGGTACCCAGCGGGTCTCGATATTGTTCTCTTCCATGCTGTTTTTTATTGTATCTTGTTTATTTGCTTTATCCATTCTTCTCTATTGTTTGCTCCCCTTTTTGCTTTTGGCCAGCTACACTCGTTTCTGTTCAATATATTTCCTATATTGTTCTCTCATGTTTTCCTTGGTCTTCCCTTTTTATGTGATATATTAGCGTCTTAATTGATGTAAAAAATTTACTGCTATTAGACAAAAAAAAATTCCAAATCGTTAAAAATTGGCGCAGAAACCTTTGGTGGAGATTCTGGCTATATTCAATATTGGTTCAAATTTATAGAAATCAAATGGTACCATTAAGTAAACTTACTTTTAATTATTTCTGGGATGAGAAAAGCTTGAAACATGTTTATCTAGCGTTCTAACTTATTAATGGTTATTAATATATTTTCATTTGAAAAAAAAAATTAGGACCAATGATACCAATTGATCTTACCAAACAAAGACTTTAGACTATGGAGTTCTTTTGTAGCCTATTATAAGGATTTTTTACTCCCCATTATTAAAAATTTTGTTTTTTCACAACCGGTTAGAAATGTAAGCTGAGAGCACTTTGATTGAAATGAGAAAGTTTTCTCAACTTTTATCAACTATAAGAGAATGTAAATCACGCGTTTTTATGATATTTGAGAAGCTGCGTTTGAAGTTTCTCAGGTTTCAGAATCATAGCCACTTAATTTGTCCATCAGAAATATAAATGTTTTTTCCTTTATGGAACAAAATTCTGCCGGTTGGGGAAAATAATAATCAGACCTTGCTAAGAAAATGCCATTGCAGACCTTGGGCAAATATAAATCTTGCCTACGGCCAGGTTTATAAAATTTGCCTGCAGTCTAAGAGCACTTTCTTACCTTGGTTTGAAATACTATTATTAACAACGACTTCCAAATGAAAATTTGCCCTGATTTATTACCGATATTAATCAATTGTGTGGTAATTCTCAATACCGATTTAAAAAATTTTGACATAATGATATCCTCTCCTTCTTATTCTGATTGCAGTGCTATTAGATAGTTGTAAAAATGGAATTTTTTTTTGAGGATTCTGTGAAGACTGCTCTTGAATATTCCTAGAGCAAATGATGTCGATTATCAGAGCGGTTTGAATTTATTATATCTCACTTATTATTTGCAGGCGTTTCTTTCTTTTGTGTCCAGGATTTCTAATTCTATTTTCACGAAAATGTCGAACTCATACCATGTTTTACGCGTTATAGTTTTTTCTTACTGCCCTCAAAATATACGTTAAACCTCTTCTACGGAACTAGTTCTAATTTAGTTGTTTACTGTAATAGACGTTGTTGCGTTTAACAATACATACTATTGCGCACATGTTTAGTTTCTCACAATTTCTCACAACTGTTTAATTATTTTGATTCGTTTGAGACAAACGCCTACTCTATGTAATCCCAAATGCTAGTTCCCTTATCAAAGAAAAAAATTATTGCATATTTAGTTTACATTTAAATTGCATATCAAAATGGGTAGTCCAATATGGCGAACTCTGTATATTATGCTAAGAATTAAATTATTAAAATGTTTACATATTTAAATTTTATTTTAAATATTTGTAAATTATTTAATTTATAATCTAAATTGGTAATTCAAGAATAAATAAAAACACTATTCAGTTGAGAGGCGCTGTACTCACGAAGGATGTGTAAACATCGGGGCTTGTACGACCTTATGCTCCCTGTCATGTTCAATTTCATAGTAAGCTCGGAGCGCAGACCTATATCATAGACGTTTTCACATATCAATACAGTGAAATTTCGATTTGCGGACACCTCAAATAAGCGGAAAACTCCCATAACCGGACAGTTTAGAATGCTCTAGCATACATTTATGTATTATATATATTATAACAGAGATTTTACTGTATATGAATATGCTATTTATTGATCGGTATTTTGCAACTAGTTTTGGCTAGTTTGTAAAGGGATTTTTTTATGTTTAAATAATAACGGTTGCAGAGAATATTTGTTGATGTTGTGAATGTCAAAACCTAACCTTAATTCGCCAATTTAAAATTTATTTGTGCATTAATTTTCTGTGATTTTAAACAGTTCACGAGTAAATCATTAAGAAGAAAGTCTAGTGTAAAATAAATTAAATTAAAAAATGTCTGTCCGATACCACTGTTAGTTATATTAGAATAAATATTTAATTTAATTGAAATCATAAATTAATGTTGCAGCATTAAATATGTCAAAACAATTTTATTACACATATTCAACATTTTATATAAAACTCCAGCGGACGTTCTAAAAATATAAACACAAATGTAAGGCACACAATTAGATTTATTTCTAGAATACCCCCAACACAACTGCACGACATGCCCTATTTATTTATGCAACATAACCATTTATTTTTGTGCCAACAACTCTTTGTTTTAAAGATGCACAATAAACATATCCACTTTATTTAACGATCATATTTCCACGGAATTTCTGCAATAAATAAATCTTGACATTTTTAATATTGCAATGAAATATAACACTTATTTATTGACTATTCATTCGAGTCCTGTTTTAATTAAAATTGATAAATTCACCATTTCATTAACAATAAAAAATATGCCAATAGTATTTCTCCCATCTTCTTAAAATTATTATGCTTTAATTTATAATCCATATAAAATTGCTAAATATTTTTGCCAACTTCTGTAATAATGTTTATATAGCTAATTATGAATATATTTAGGTGTTAATCTTATTTAAAGAAATTTCACAAAACATTAAACACAGATATTAATTACAGAAAATTAAAAATTATAATTAGAATGAATTGCGTCAATCAAATTAATAAATATAGTAGTATAACACAGTAATTGCTATACTTGCTTCAAAATATCTAAAAAAGTTAATTGAACTTAACGTGCATGATGCATCGTCTCGATGCACTATAAATAATTACCGAGTGCTGCCAAAATATCCTCGTTAGTTAAGGACACAGAAGAATAATTCTTGTAATTACCAGTATCGTATTTCATATTTATTTTCCCGTTTTATTGTAAATTACATAGAAATGTTAAATAGCAATATTGCTTTCATATAATTTATTTAATTGTCGTTTAAATGTCACATCAATAGTGATGATATTTTTCAGCAATTATATAATATGAAATATGGGAATTATGTTACAACTATGTTAATATAATTTATAATATATTGTATAGAAATGAATTCGCATATTTGTTATTATATTTTTACATTTTTAAAAATAAAAGTATACAGTATGTTCGTAAAATACGGAAACGGTCAAATATTTCAAACAAACGTTTTTGAATAAAAGTTTCAAACAAAAATGTAATAGTTTTGTGGGAGACATTCGCTCCTATGAAATTTTCTTTACTCCCAAAATTTTCTGTAGTAACAATTTTATTATAAATATAGTTAATGGTTGGAAATTACCTGATAACTATTAAGAAGTATGTTTTGTCTCTTATCACCTCTAACTACCTACGCTAGTATACTATTTGTTTTGTTAGTTACTTTATTTGCTCTTGTCTCTAATGTCAATTATGTCCCGTTTTTTTATAAATTGCTGGCAAAAACGAATATATTGCAGTATTTTTATTACATTTTATCTTTTCTTTTGCTTTCAAATTATATTATAGTCAGAGTCAGTACGCCCTTATTGTAGAAAGATTATAAAGTGCTAGAAATCTATTCAACACACTCAACACACAATACTAACGCCAAGCTGGCAATAAATCTTAAAAGATTAAAAGGAATGAATTTATTGTATACAATGTATATACTATAACATTATTAAATTTACTTAACTTACTAATAAGAAATTATTGTCAATCAACTTTAAAAATGTTCCTTAACTAATGTAACCAATTAAGAGGCTGTTTTTATTTTGTCAAATCAACAATTGGTATCTTTATTTCTGTATTTTGTTTCTGTATTTTTTTATCATTGTCCTATTATGTTATTTAAATTGTTTCATCCACTATAAGAAATTTCTTTCTGCTTTATTAACTTTTATACTTCATTCATCAACGTTTTGTTTATTTTAAAAACAAATACCTTCCCTTTTGGCCGAGTTTATAGAGTATTTTTATTAAGGTTGTGTTACCTGATTAGATTTTTTTTCCTCCTGAGGTGGTTCGTATAGCGTCCCATACTAGGGTCCTAATGGTCCTATTGCGCACCTCTGATATCTTACATCTTTAGCAGTTCTGTCACTTCTATGAAGTCCATTAGTTTTTGACAAGGGATTGTTTTCAGTTCTTCTTGGGGTACATATGCTTGCCAAAGTGAACTGTGCGTTGCATGTTGAATGCTTTGCATTCACATAGTAGATGCTGCGGTGTCTCTTCGTACTCCAAACATCTGCGGAATATTGGATTTTCTTGTATACCCAATCTATGCATGTGCTTGTTAAGACCACAGTGTCCGGTAATCAGTCCTGTGAGCCTTCGCAGCTTGGTTTGACCCATTTGCGATACTTCTTTTTGAGTGTTTTGTGTTAGTTTTGTTGGGAATAATCTTGTGTGATTCATCCCCTGACAGTTTTTCTACAAGTTACTACTACCTCTAAGTCTAATCACAAGACTTAGAGGTAGTTCAATGAATTTGTATATTCAGCAGTTAATTTTTACAGTATTTACTAATTTTAATTAATGTTAATTTAACTGCCATGTGTATCACTGAGTATACACACTATGAGGGTCAATCTTGCCTCCTGTATTCTTTTCTATATACAGTCGAAGTCACAGATTGAGCTACGTGTAT
>JARJEC010109303.1:0-17192 GCA_030264575.1 Tachinus sp. AB-2021
AAAAAATATATCAATATTTTAGGACCCATTTTTGCATTTTTTGTCATTAATGATAAATGTTAAAAGCACACTAGAAATAAAATATTGATAATTATATAATTTTTTTAAATTTTCAGATAATGTCAAAAACATAATTTATATACTATTTGTAATTACGATTTATAAAAAAGAAAATGATTTAAAAAACAAATTAAAAAAATAATTGATTATTGTTTATTAAAATATGGTATTACCTTGTAAAGTTTCTGCTAATCCAGCTGAGAAGAGAGCTCTAAGAAAACTTGTAAACCTTCTTTCTCTATCTGACTGAAGAGTTTGTACAATATCGCCTACAGGTAACGGAAACATAACTCTGTCAATTGAGTGAGCAATGCCTTGTGGTATATCGATATCCTTTTTCTCATCCATTATCTTTGCTCCATTTATGGTTGTGATCTATAATAACAATAACACAATAAATAATAAATGCTGGATAATAAAATTGATTAAAATTATTAATTTTATCGACTTTATCGTGAACTGCGATTTTTAAATTTTTACTATGTGCTTGTAAAATAATCATAACTTACTTAAATTGTTTGAAAGTTATTGAAAAACAGCATAAACTGTTTGTAAACGTCAAGAATTCTACCAAAATGAAAATAATTATCAATATAATGAAGTCAAAGTGAGTGGTTGTGTGCCCTTCTTGTAAACGATAAAAGATACTAGATTAACTGTTTAGAAACGCCAATATAATTTATAGGCAACTTGTATTACAACGTCTATCTGGCCATAAATTTAAACTTTGTGTTTAATTATTAATATAGTTTTTGCACTAAGAGGCACATTAAAAAATTTGGAACTTACTCATCTGTTCAGGTTTGATCAATTACAATTGAACGGCTAAGCGACTATACAATTATAATTGATCAAAATCGATGTGTATGTTTATGAAATGAGGCATAGACACAAACTGATAGAACTACTATATAAATTAAGTAAGAGTAAAAAACAAGAGAAAAATAGCAATGATTTAGGAATTAAATTACACAATTTGTTGCCTGATAAATTTAAATTATTAAACATACAAACCTTTAAACGTAAAAGAAAGGAGTTTCTAGTAGCTCGAGCACATTATTCCATTCACGAGTATGTATGATAATGATGTATTATGTAATCAATTTGTTTTAGTGATGTTATTAACATGTTTTAATGTTTTTTTCTAACCAATATTATTTTTTAAACCTACTACCTGTATACAGGGTGGTCCAACTATGAAGGGTCAGGCGTTTTTTGGTGTTTTTCTTCTATTTAGAGATTTGAAAAATGTGAGATAGACCATTAAAGCTTCAAAATGACAGATTTATAATTATTAGATCGTGTTTGGTTTCTTAGTAATAAAATTTAATTTTAAAATTTCAATCGTAAGTATAACTTTATATTTAAAATATTTTAATAAATATTTATTTTAAACAAAAAGCTAAAAAAATTGCACAGAATATTATTATTTATACTAACTTAATGAATTTTAAATTTAATTAATCAATAAAATCTGAATATCCCCTTATTAAATATAATTTAGTTAATTATTATTACGGCAATAGAGCATGTCAAGGCCTAGTTACCAAATAACAAATATCATCATCTCCGATGCGGTTTGTACATTTTTTTGGGTTTTCGTTCAAAATAAATAATTTTTTAAATGTTATAACTATAAAGCTATACTACTTATGATTAAAATTTAAAAATAAAATGTCATTACTAGGAATAAAAACACGATCTGATAATTGTAAATCTGCAATTTTGAAGCTTTGATGGTCGATATCACGGGTTTCTAAACTCAAATCTGTAAGTAGTAAGATAACGCCAAAAACGCTTGATTCTTCTTAGGTGGACCACCTTGTATTTATGACGAATTCTGTGCGGTGTTTTTATAAATGCTGCTATATGTAATAAGAACTATCTATCTATAGTTTAGGGGAGGGAAGAAATGAAATCAACTTGACCTAGTCCACACACTCTCAATAAAATTATACTTGAACAAACGCTGTTTGGTCAAGTCTGCAAGACGTCTTTTCAATTTTCGGCGAGACTCACGCAAGTCATTTATTGTGATGAAACACATCACAATACACCCAATTATGATTGAATAAAGGGCTGTTCAAGTTTAATAAAATAAAGAACTTTTTATATATCTTATCACATAAAAATGATTTAAATTATCTGAAATTTCTTTTGATTATTGACTATTATATCTTTCATTTTTAAGCAAAACGTCTTTTTGTTTACAATTTTTCTTTAGACTTTTGAAATATTTTGTATAAAATCCTTTCTTGTGAATGAGTTCCAGAGTATTTTTTTGTTGCAATTATTTTGCAATTCTCGTGCTTTTAAAACTATAATAAAATTGCATTTTATAAATGCCACATTTTGAAGCAACAATTAATATTTTTAATTTCTTGTCATTCATTAATAGTAGATAACTATTTTTTATAAAATTAATGTTGGTTTTACAAATAAAAACTAAATTTAATTGTTAACAGCCCTAAAATAATCTAATAAGTTTTTAAGCTTAAAATGAGAAAATATTCAAAATCAAAAAGAGCAACAAATAAATACGCTTAATAAAAGTGGTGTCACAATGCTTAATTTTTTGAAGATACAGGTAATGGCGAATGGGAACGAATTGGACTAGGGACTGGGTGGCTGTGCACAAATAAAAAATATGACGCCGACGTTTAATTTTCAATAGTAATATATTAAGATCATTGAAAATGATCGAAAAGTTGCTTAGAAAATGTGGTTGCTCAGAAGATGCATGAATATATATATATATATATGATTATAATTTGATCAAAAGTGCACGAGGCGCGAAACGTCGAGTGCTTTTTGACAATCAAATTACAATTGAAATAAATAATTTTTTCTTTCTTAAAAATATTTTGAATGAATATTTTTCTAAATAATTTTTATTGCACGAAACATATTTAGCAGACTATTTCCCGAGCAATTAAATTTGTTAAAAATATCCGATACTGGCAGATATTATTTAATCTGATTTGTCTACATTGATGGGGTTAACCATCTGACACTGACATTTATTAATTAATTTGTCAAGTTCAATTAAATTATTTTGTTGCTTAGCGCTAGTGCACGTATCGCTGTAATTCTTCCTTGTACAAGTGCAATTTTCAGTGTAAGTGGAATTTGATTTGTCAAAAATTTGAAAATGACTCGATATAAACCAATCATGGTTTAGAATTATAAAGAAAAAAATCAGTATAATTATATTATAATAAAATTAAAGTACTTCTATTGTGTATGTTTCATGCACACTTACAATTTTTGTTTAAAAGCATACACAAATAGAGTTTAGAATAAAGTAATAATATAAACGTACAGTGCAAAAATGCAATAGCAAAAATAAAGCATAAACAATCATTAAAAAAAAGAAAAAAAAATCAACAAAATCCATGTACAAATGCAAATAGCAAAAAAATGATTTTTTTAAAATTTATTTTCAAAGATGCTACTTAGCTCAAGGCCTGTGTATATTTTAAAATTGGATGGGTCAAAATGACTCATCTGACTTTTGTTTTCATTTGCATTCAAATATGATTTAATCTTGGAGTTAACCTTCTACCCATTCCATTATTTTCTAGTATATTTCTCAGAAGGAGCAAAGTAGTCGCGGAGAGAGTTGCTGTTTTTTGTCCAAGCAATAGCGATAAGAAAAGAACAACGTTTTGTGACGCATGTAAAAGACCAATTTGCTAAACTTGCTCAAATAAACTTACCCATACTATTTTGAGCAACCAAATTAGTCTTAAATTATGTTACATTATTGAATTTATAAGAATTTGTTAATAGTTAATAAACGGGTCATTTTGACCAATATGTAGTACTTGCGTTATATTTATTTGTCGGTAGTAGATGCGGGTTAAAATTGCTGTGTTCTATTAAATGCTCAGCGTATGATGAAATATTTTGAGTAAAACTCCTATTATGTTGCTTGATGCGTTGCTATTAATGCTTCTTTTAATTATTTCAGACAAAAATGCTCTAAACAAAAGTTTTTTAGCATAAAATTCTGCATCTAAATCATATTAAAATGTCAAAATATACTCATTTATAATAGCAATAGCTAAGGTACTAAAATAGACTCGGTCACTATTATATTGCTTATGTTTAAAAAAAAGAAATTGCTGTGCCACTTTTGTGTGTCTCCTAACCTGTTTAATTTTAATTTTGAAAAATATTTATATATTTGTAAAATCCTATTAAATTAATATAATATTAATCCAATTTATTTGTTGAGTAGTATACAGTGCGTTTTTATCATGCACCATAAGTTGTATAATTTTTGGTACACTGTAAGTTTACGCTGTACTTTACAATTTGAATAGTTTTTGTTCATATTTTAATAATCCATTCGGGAAAGGAGCGTTAACAAAATTCGAAGATAGTGAACTGCGGACTATACACAAACTTCGGTCGCGTCTTGCTAGCAAGCACCAATTTTTTAATTAGAAAAGATCTTTATTGTTTTCTATTATTTTTATTAAACTGAATTTAATAATTAATAATTCTATTGGTCATTTTGGACCTTTTAAATTAACAAGAAGTTGTAATTTAAATCCGTTAGACCTATTTATGTTTTTGACATTAGAAACAGGCCGGAAGATTTACAAGAACTGAGAATCTGAATAATTAAATCATCTATTGGAAACACTGTTAGACAATTACAAGAAGTAAAAAGAAGTTTTCATGATAGGCTATATTACTGTTTAGTTTCTTAACGCAAACAATTTGAACATTTGTTAAAGTAATAGTTTTGTAATTTTTAAATATTATAAAGGTTTATTTTAATTTTAATAACATGTGTGTTCTTCATTTCTGCGTTTACTTATTTTGTTATTTACCCTTCTCAATGATGCTTAGTTTGAAAGAATATTAAATAAATACCAAAAACAAAACAAAAATTATTTTATTTTAATGAATGAATTGGCGCTTGCCAGCGAGACGGAACCGGAGTCTGAGTCGCAGTCCGTTATGTTTGAACTTTGTTAGCGCTTCTGTCCTGAATGGGTTATGCAAAAATTTACTCTAAAAAAACCATTAACTGTCAATTACATTTTTAATATGTAAATAATTTTTGTGCATGATAAAAATAAAACGTGCGCCGTATAATATAGCCATAAAGCTATTTTTAGTATAAGTGAGTAAAGTGCATCATTGAATCACGAGTCTATAAGTTGGGCTGCGCTGCAGTCAGTGCACCAATTCGACGAGTCTGCATTTTTTCTAGTTTAGTTATTTTAATAAATCTATAATTTAGATTTCTGAGGTAACAAATTGAGCATAGCATTTTGTGCATCTTCTAGAAGCTTTAACTAACAATACATATAAAGTTCAATCAAAACTCAATGTTTTGTTAATGTCACGATTCGATGTTGGTATTGAATTTATTATACTGCCTTATTGTAGGTTATGTACCGGGTTATGTACTTTTCTAAGTAAGAATTTGAATTAACATTATATCAACACAGCAGCACCCTACAGGAAACCAATACTTCAAAAAAGAATTAATTTTAATTTATATTAAAAATATACATACATGTAAAAATATTGCTTGAAATGAATTAACCTTAATATATATAGCATTATAGCATCATATATTATTCAGTGAATAATATTATAAACATTAAAAATCACACTACATTAAGAATGAACTTGTTAATGTCAGGTTTTTACATACAATTGGATTTATGTTGGTATTAGATTTGGTGATCACTTGTGATTAAAATCACTGCTTTAATCATTACTTTGAGTTTAAAAATGATAACATTTTCTGACCAAAATGGAAAAACTATATTTATCAAATAAAAATAAGGTGAGTTGATTGATATCTCATACACAACTTGTTATGTTCACATTTACCACTTATTGAAATACACTGTAATAAGATTTCAGTCAATTATAAAATAATTAAAAGGGGTCAATTCTGTAATTTATTATAGAATAGACCCCATAGTAAGTAATATCGTTTAATTATTCTTGTGTATCTTTCTAGCACCGCAGCATTAACTATAAATTAATGCTTTCTACATCATTCATATTCATGCAATATGTATGTGTAATCATACAAACAGAAATTAATATTATAATGGATCATTGTTACTTACCTTAATGTCGTTCCACTCTAAGTCATGCATGTTGTACTGATTTACACGCAATTGCGTACCGGCTAATGAGACACCAGTCATTTCATCTTGAAGCGAATCTATTTTAAATGCGCCTGGAATTACATGATGCAACAACAGCTGGAACAAAAAAGTATCATTTGCATTTATTTGTTATTCATTTATGATTTTTATTAATAATTACCGGTTTGGTAAAAATCTATAATATGTATCAAATAATTTAACTATTGTGAATTATATTAGCGTTATATAAGATAGGTATTAACAACTATAGTACGCAGTGGCATCGGGACACATGTTTTTCTTTTAGTTTCGTAATTATAACTTTTTTACCAACAGATTGTGACTTTAAAAAAGTTTTTCTTACCCCACTTAATAATCTTGGGTTTTCTCTGAATTTTTCTTCAGCTTTTTCTGGACCTCCCAATTGAACTAACAGCGTTCTGAAAGCTTTATCGGTGGGCGCAAATACCGTGTATGGACCTGTTTCATTTAAAATAGTATCAAGACCCGATTGTTTAAGAAATCGTGCCATTGCAAAAAGTCCATTGCGTTTTAATACTTCGGGTAATTCGTTTTGTGCTGATATACTATCATCTATTGATGAACTTTCTGATGGCAAGACTGTTGACTGGAAAATAGTCAACGAATGTTGTTTTTGAGTTGTTGAATATGTCGGGTCTGTCGGTTTTGGTGAAATCAAATTATGAGGAGAACTAAATAAGGAATTTTGATTGAGCGTTGCAGCAGTAGATGCTTGTCGAATAAGATCATTTGAAGCTGATGAACTTAATCTCAAAGAGTCAAAATCTGATAGTTTTTTGGGCGATGGGGAATCAATCGATCTTTGTGTTGTGCTATGAATAGAGTTTGTTGTTGAAAAATAGTTATTTGTAGCTGGCGATAGAGTAGAAGATGCAACAAACTGAGTTCCAATATTTGTTTTTAAGATTGGTGTACTTGAAATTTCGTCAAATGCTGAAGGAGGAATTGAATTCGGATGCACACTAATCGACGGTACAATTTCCATAGTTGTTTCTTTATTTGAAAAAGTGGATGAGTAAATAGGAGTTTGTGTTGTTGTTGTTGTTGTGGTAACACGTGGTGCAGTTGCAGTAGACTGAAGCTTAGTGTTGGGTGGTAGTTTCAATTCACCTTCTTTTATTTTTTTCAAAATGGAATCTACATCCACTTCACTTTTCTCTTTGCCACCGTTTCCTTTAACACCCTGAACTTTAAAACTTCCATCATTTTGTTCTTCGAGAAGAACAAAGGTGACCTTCTTTTGATTTGGAATATTTTGAGGTAAACCTCCGACTTGTTCCAACCCGCTTGATCCTTGTTTGAGTAATTCAAAATCGGCACCCGGTGGAATAACACTTTTTGTTAATTCATCTAATATGGCTTTTGGTGGTCTCGCAGTTGTAGATAATGATTTAGTAAGTTCATCCGGTAAATTAGATAAATCAAGTGGTTTGCTTCCAGGAACAAGTTTTGGATCAGTAGTTCTGATAATTTGAACGCGCTGTCCATTTGGTAAAGAAATTTCTCTTGATGTAACATTTTTTGACAGTTCATCTTCAGCATTCTCTCCAATGGCTAAACGTAACTGAGCTAATAAGTCATCCTTTTTTATTTGTTGTGTTTTATATTGTTTTTGTAACACATTTAGGTCTTCTAATGACTGTATAGTTTTTCTCGTAGGTAATGCCGTAGGTAAAAATGAAACAGTTTGCTTGTTTTGATCACTTGGGGATGTATCTTTTTCTTCGGTGGCTATTTTTATTTGATTATATAATTTTGAGTGTCCTGTAGATAAATATAGCTCAGGATTTTCGGTAACAATACTGTACTTAGTTGTAGGTTTAGTTCTAGTTGTTGTCGTTGTAGGTTTTGGAGTGGTGGTAGTTGTAGTTGTTGTTGTTGGATGTTCTTCATAATATTTATTTACCGCTAATTTAAATAAATCGGCTTCTTCGGGGTAAATGTATCTTGGGTTTGTTTGAGTATATCGTATAGTATCGTAACCCGTTGGTTTATAAATATTTTGATATAACTTTTTTTTGTGTTCCTTTTGAGTTTCTAAAAATTCAGCATGATCAGACTGAGCTTTTTTCAAAGCTTTCTCGTATTGTTTTTCAACAAACTGATTATGTTTATCTATAATAGCCTGCTTTTCTTTTAGTTCTTTCAAACGTTGCTTTTGTTTTTCTGGATCTAATTGACCTAATTGTTGAGCTTGGCCTGCCGAGAATAAAGTGTCTGATAATGGATTGGGTGGCTGAAACTTTTGATTAAAGTTTTGTTCAAATGGTTGAAAACTTGTTTGTGTGTGGTGCTGAACTAAATCTCTAGCAGATTGAAATGATTGCGCTGGAAGTTGATTGGGAACAGGCTGATTTGTTGGATTGATTTGTTGATTTAGTATTGCTTGATTTTGATTAGAAAATTGTTGATTCGAAAATATTTGATTGAATTGATTTGGTACGTTATTTTTTTGAATGTTGGGAATAATTGTGGACTGTGGCAGAGTCTGAGCAGCAAATTGCGGAGAATGTATATTTGATTGTTGATTGTTAAATAAACCATTAGATACTAGTGCTTGTTGTCTTGCAAACTGAGTCGGTGTAAATGTTTGTTTTGGGTTTGCTGCAACATTTTGATTGACATTAAATCTGTGTTGATGCTGCTGAATATCACTTAATATATGTCCTTGTTGTTGCGGTGATAGAGATCGTTGTCTGGTTAAGTCAAATTGATTCTGTAACAAATATAAATTTATGTAGAAAAAAAAATTATTTATAATAAAATAATTAATTAATAAAAAACAAAATTATTTATCTGTTATCTAATTAATTTGATACTGCGCAATTTTAAATAAATGTTTATGCAAGAAATGTGGTTTGTAAAAGTATACATGAAACTAAGATGTTAAATGCAAAGTAATTAACTAAAGTTTTTTAAAAAACATAAAACGTGTTTTATTTGAAAATAAAAAACTTTTCAGGTTCTTATCTATACAGGATGGACACCTAAGAAGGATCAGGCGTTTTTTTGGCGTTATCCCTGGACTGGACTGGAGATTTTTGGATGGTGTAATATATACCATTAAATCTTCAAAATTGTAGATTTATAGTTATCAGGTTGTGTTTTGTTTCCTAGTAACAAAATTAAATTTTGAAATATTAATCATAAGTAGTATAACTTTATAATTAAACTATTTTAATAATAGTTTACTTTAAACAAAAAACCCAAAGAATTGCACAAAATATTATTATTTATTAATTAATTAATAAAATCTGAATATCACAAGTCGTCTTATTAAATATAATTTACTTAATTATTATCACGGCAATAGAGCATATCAACGCAAAGTTACCAAATACAATTGTAACTTTTGAATTTAACAATTTTTTCGTTGAGCGATAGTTGGCACTGTAACCAAGGCGTACGTTTTTATCTATCACGCAAAAAGAAAAGTGTTACATACAAAAGTCTTGTATTTTTTCAGTAAAATCCGAATATTCGATAAACATGGGTTTCCCAATTAAGATTTTAAAATTGCCCTTCTTATTTAGAGAGAGCTCTGGAGGGTGGGTGTTTATTTATTATAGAATCGGATGTCCTCTTAAGATCTTTGACTTTTGTTGGAAACATTTTTGTACGATGCGTATATTTTGAAAGATTACAAAATTCCAGGTTAAATGGTTCAACCTGTGTCTGACTCAAACCGAAACCAAACCGGAACAAAAACAGCCCAAATTTTCTAGAATTGCAAAACCAAAAATGATTTCGAGAGGGTGGTGCTATATTAAATTAAATTGCACAATAAGTAATACACACATATATATATATATATATATATATATATATATATATATATATATATACAGCGTGTTCCAAATTATCCGTTCACCATTGGTAAGTTTGTTATTAAGGAAGTTACAACATCGGTTAAATTAGCAAAGCAGTAGTATTTTTATTAGAAATTTAAAAGTTGAAAACAGAAAAATAATTAAACTAGTTTCTGATATATTCACAAAAATATTTTATTAATAGAACACATGTCAACATATTTTGAAAATAAATTTTGAATAAAAAATTATTAATGCTTTACCATCTTAAACTTATAAATAAACAAGTTATATGCTTTCTAACTTTAAGTAAACATTAAAAATAATATTTAAATAGGTTATAACGTATTTCAAATTATTGATTATAAAAGTTTTGTATTACAAAAATTTGTTTATTAAAATCATACAGTTTTAGTAATAATATTTGTGTGTTTGTAATTTTAATTAACATTTTAATTTTTTCCATAATTTTTATTGCTTAATTAAGTTTTATTTCAAAAATTGATATAATATTAAAGTGCAGATTACTTGTTTATTTTATAAGTTTAAGATGAAAATGCATTAACAATTTTTAAATTTTTTGATCTAAATTCTTTTTGCTTTCAAAATATGTTTTTTTTAATGTTATTTTTGTAAATATCTCGTAAACTAGTTATTCAATTGCTTTCTGTTTTAACCGTTCAAATCTGCAATGAAAATACTACTGCTTTGCTAATTTAACCGATATTGTAACTTTAATAATAACAAAGTCAGCAATGGTGAACGGACAAGTTGGGACACCATGTATATATAATTTCAATTGTACTTGGTAAGTTTTTTTATTGCTTTTGTTTTTATTACCGGATAAGCTTCGAATAGGATTCTATATACATAATTCTGATTATAGATAAGTATAATTAACTATTTTAAATGTATGGATATAGATTTACATATCTATATCCATATATATATATATATTATTTCTTCTTTTCTCTGTATCAGACTCTTACATACACATATATTTGTTGATTTTTATTTTTTTGTATTTGCTTTGTTAATTGTTGTCTTTGTTGTAGCACTAAAGATGTTTTTGAACCTGTTTCTAAAACATTTCAATAGCCCTATTGCCGTTTATTATTATTATTTTGTAAGGACGTCCAACTCAAACATACAGAAAATTTAAAATTATTGTAAATAAATTGTTACAATAATTTTAAATTTTCTAATCTACAGCTTCCGTTATATTATAATAACCAACTACCTTCGTTGTATAACTAGAAATTTTGGAATTTGTGATATTTTATTAGAATCTCCGATATGCTGAAGCGATTATTAAAAACTATTAAAATCTCAAGGGGACCAGTTTTAGAGGGACGGATACAACGATTATCACACAGGTTTTTTGTCAATAGTAACTAGGTAACTAAAGTTGCAACTACCAAGCACTTAGGAAAAGATGATCGTCGTGAGTAAATTAAATTTTATTCGGAATAAACGCCTACGTCCGCAAAACAACTGATCGCAAATAAAATTTCAAACAGCAAAAAAATTTCACCAATACCTCTTAATATTATTATTTTTGTAATTCATCAAAATATTAGATCTATAAACAACTAGGCAGCAAATCTTGAAGTATTTTTAAATTCTCATTTACCTGATTATTAATATCGGAACATTGGCAGTGTGCGGAACAATTACATTCACTTTCAATTGAAGGATATTCTCTTAGATCTGAATATAGCAGAAAAGTAAATACACACGGTGGCACAGCCATTTACAGTAGAGAACATATACAACTCTTAAACCGCCTTTTCACTGCTTAAGTCATTTGAATGCTGCGCGGTAACATAGTTTTTATTGCCGCATATCGCCCTCTGCAATCAAACATCGATTTGTTTTTGAAAAACTCGTTTCAGTATTAGAGTTTATAAGTAAGCAATCTTGTCTTGACAACATATTTGTAAGAGTAAGTCCGAACTACAAAGACAAAGTTTTAAATTCTAACTTGTCTGATGACTGTGCTCAAATTATGCAAATTAAATATAATGGAAAACCTAAAATAAATTTGTATTCATATAAACATCAATTATCTCAGAAAAACATTGAACGCTTTTGTAACCTTTTACATTAAGAAACGTGGACTACAATATATAAACAAACCTGCACAGAAGTCGGTTTTAACGGAAACGTTTACGTATTATTTTAATCAATGTTTTCCACTCAAAAATATTAAGAATAGCACACTTAAACGTAAGCGAATCACACCCGAAATAATGAAATTTAGAAGAAAAATCTCAAATCTAAAAGAACTTTCAGAGAAAAATCTTATTTTAAAACCATCGTTGAAATCACAATAAAATTCTACATTTTATAAAAATATAGCATACTATACTTTTTATTTGAAAAGAAATTGATCAAATATCTCCAAAATTTAAAGTCGGAAAAAAATACTGACTACGCCACTCGATTCTACGTGAAAAAGTGCCCATAAGATATGTTACTTTTGTTTTCATAACTTAAGAAAATAAAAGCTATAATAAAAAACGGCTAATTTCGAAAAATCACGTTTTTCTTGAAAACTAAAAATTATAAAAAATCCGTTAAACTTATCTCAGAAAATTTCTAGTTTCCGAGATAAGCTATAGTAATGTCCAAATTTGACCACCCTGTACACTCTACTATAATAAATAAACGTGTTTTGGTATTAATGGTATTAAAATAAATATTGTCTATTTGCAAATGGATAAAGTGCATTTGGTGTAAAAAATGTGATCGCTGCAGAATAACCGAACGCAGCTACATCGGACATTAGAGTCCATTCGCATGAGTAAATCTTTAAATTTATATTTAAATTTATGCAATAAAGTCATCACGTCTATATCTAATGTTATATTTAATACTAAATTTATTTTTAATGTTAAATCGGTTGCGTAAATTCGCCATTATTTGGCTACAACAATGACAAAATGATTTTTTGTTTGTTTTTGCTAAAATTATTTTAGATTTATTTCTTATGTGTCCAACATAAGAAATAAATCGCAATGTTAATTTAATTTAATTGCAAGTTATATAAGTTTCCGCAAAAATGTGTGTTGGATTCTGAACGGTAAGAAATTACAGGAGAAACTTACGCTATCATAAATCGCATAATGACGACATGCATCTCACTCTTGTGATGCACTTTATAACAGAATGTAAATTGTATGCCTGCATCATATGAATTAATTCACTTACTTTATGGTGCGGTGAAAGTAAAAAAAGCCTTATGTTTCTGCGTACATTTCTTAAAGTAAGAATATTTGAATTAATCTATTTGATAACATTGCATTTATCATTCCATCGCCAATAATGAGATACGAATAATTGCTTTTATTTATTATGTGTAAACGTCAGTGTCTTTTTCCTATGTTACAAAATAGTCTGTGAAAATATACTTCCTATGTGAATATTTTTTCCATTTTTTAAATTTCATTTATTCATAATTAATTCTCGGTTATTATATCCTGCGAAAGTCTCACGAAACAATTCACAATGTACAGTGATATTAATTATATTTGATTACGTTCTTCAAGAACATTTAAGCAAAATGAAATATTTTAGTTTGCAATTAAAATTATGTCACTATATTTGTTACAATTTATTGCTACTTATTAATATATTAAGTATTAACGTCTTTTTCTTCTATTCTAATCTTTGAGATGTTTTTTTTTTCTTATAAGATTTAAGCTTTTTAGAACAACAAAATTAATAAAACATTTCATTTATTGGACGATTCGAAAACTGTCTGTATTCTTCCTCAGTAGGATGGAATAAAATTTAAAAATAAACATAAACAAGAAAAACTACAATATACAATTTATGTTAAAATAGTTTAAAATATAACTCATCAATATAAATTTGAGTAAAAACTTGAATAGTTAATAAATATCATAATAATAAATTATTAATCGTTATATAGTAAACTAGTTCCCCAGCAAACGTTGTTTTGCCAAATTATCTTTTTTTTTGGTTATTACTTACTTACGAAAACTATGAACATGCGATACTCTTATGAGTTATGAGGTAAACCAAAATTTTGACGCTCAATGGAATATATTCCAGAGCGTGTTTTATTAAATACGAGAGATATTCAATGAATCAATCAATAAAATGATTGAAATCAATTTTTATTTAAAATCATGTGCTTTAGTATCGTGGTAATCATTTGTTTTATTAGTCGTTGTTTTAGTCAATATTTGTCAATTATTTAGTGTAGTAACACGATTTGTTTATAGTATTTGTTAACGACGAAAAAAAACGATCAAAAACAAATATATGCCTAATAATTTAAGTTTTGCTGTAACAAAAAAAAATTTAATATAAAATAAAATTATAGAGAAAATTTAAAATATTGACCTTAATTACTTCACTATGAAGCAGAGAATTTGGGTTAATAGTTTACCTGAAATGCTGCATTATATACACAATTGCAATCGGAGCTTATATAAGTTATTATACGACAAACTAGAAAAGAATGCAAAGTTCGATAACGGCGTACGTGGGGTGTGGTGAATAGTTCAAAACCAACATATTAATAATGTTATCACTCGTATATAAATGAGAAGCTGGGCTAATATAAAAATACTCTTTTCTCGGACTGTTTACCACGCCCAACGTACTTCTTTATCAAACTTGGTATCCTTTTCTAGCGTGCCACTTTCAGTTGGTTGTATAAGTGAAAATTAAAAAAAAATTACTCAGAATCTGAACTTTAAATTGGGAGCCTGGCGCACTCCTGTAATCCAGCAACTTGCAAGTCATGTTAGTGGATGGTTTAGGTTCGAATCTCAATGGTTACTTTGCTTGCATTGTATGAGAAAATATAATAATGATAATAATAATTATTGTTATATTGATAGACCTCTTGTCTAAACGAATGTTATGAAGGTTTGCGAGTTTTGAAGCATCTAGCCACAGCCACATATTTTGCTTCCCGAATGGGTTGGTGGGTAGGTTAGTGACTTTATTGGTGGGTCAGTTGGTAGGTCGGTGGGTGGGTGGGTGGGTGGGTGAATGGGTCGGCGAATGAGTGGAACGGTAAGTGAGTGGATCTGTAGGTGGGTTAATCGGTGGGTGGGTCGGTGGGTAGATTGGTTTGCATTAAAAAGGGTGGAACGGTGGCCACGATGTTTAGCCAACCGACTCTTTCGGCCCGACTCTGAGCCCTTCAATAATAATTACAAATGTTTATAAAAAACAAAATCACAAATTTATTTTTATACTCCCGACAACGACGGGTACACCAGCTAGTAATAAATAATATAACGTTGCGTTATAAGTCCGGTAGATTAATAACAGTACGTGAGAACGTGTATCGTATTACATTTTACTGAGATTTTACTTTATACTGTAAGTCTGTTTTATAAAATTACCTTAATTTTAAGAATTATAAATAAACACATTGTATAATGGAAATTGCATCATTGCATCACCCTGAACGTGTGGCAGCTGCTACCTGCAACTGCCGTTATTAATGTTTGTATTCAATTTAATATGTATGTTATGAAGATGTTATAAACTGGGTTCAGGCTATTCTACTCTTCTCGACATATTATTGTCGAAATAAATCGTAATCAAGTAAGAAGTTCTTATTAAAAAATAGAGTTAAAAGTTAAAGAAAATGTTAGGTGATGTTAGGTTGGCATTATACATGTATTTTTTATTTCAATTTTTAAATTGAAATCTTTTCTTCTGAGTAATCGTTCTTACTAACTTATTTACAGCCGAAAACGGGAAGCATTTTATCATGATGGACAAAACACAACTATATAATACTTTATAAACGGCCCGGCGTGTTAGATAAAGCACGCTGATTACGATATATCCCTATTCTCTTTTTTTTTCATTAAACCCAGGTATCTCTGTCTAACATTGAAGCTCTTTATATTTTGCTAACAACTTGTTATAATTAGGAATTCCTCTACGCGTGTAATTACATATATTCAATGACTATTACTATAGTGGATAGCTCAGTTGTAAAGCGCTATCCTAGCAAGCTAGAGGTCGTGGGTTCAAACCCCAAAAATGTGACCAATTTTAATTCCGCTTTCAATCCACTGGTGGTTGGAAGTCACCTTATAAACTGTTGGTCCCATCAAAACCCCGCTATGACAAGCCATCGGCTTATTTAGGGGCAATGATGTAAAACATAAACAAACAAAACTTTTGTCTTGGAACAAATTTGGTAATTACAAGTCATTACACTAAAACGATGAAAAAAAGATGAATATTCTCTGTAATAATCGCAGAAAATTAAATATTTTGGAGATATTTCAAAAATACACTACGTTTAAAAGTTTGCAATAAAACATTGAAGGTCATTTGTTGGATACAATTAAAAAATAAATGCCGATGATAATAGTTATTAACAACTACCTGCAAATTTTTTTTTTCAAAAGCAAAGTTTGAAGCACAACCAACAAAGGAGGAGGTGGGTACTGCATTTCCATGAACGCAGGATTTTTTTCACGCAAAATGTTTGTATAATGTTTTTTGAAAGAAGCAAAAACTGTAACTTAAGATTTAAATGTATGTCAGAAATATTAACATATTAATAATAATATTACTGGCGCCAGAATAACTTACATTTGTTTAATTTCGAAGATATGCATCATTAAAAATTAATATACTATGACCCGCCTATTATCTCACCGATGCTAATTAGTTAGCCTACCAATGAAAGAACAATTGTTTACAACAAAGAATCTCGCGGTTTGGTAGCAATTCTCGAATAATCGTCAATAAACAACCATTGTATATTTTCCGACTATAAAAAAACTTATCGATAGGATAAACTTCATAACTTTCACTGAACAAGTAGTGACCGACCAACGTTGCAATAAACTGTAAGTTAAACGGAACAAACTTTGCATAATTATGTAATTGTACTAATTGCGATATTTGTGATCCACATAATGTACACACGCATAGTCATAATCTTCTTCAACTCCCATTGCGATGACAGGAAAATGAATGACCTTAGTCAATTGTTCTAATGTGGTTACCGCAAGTCGTCCGCAACTGAACCAGATCTAGTTACTATTATTTTACTTGAACAACTAATTCTTAATAAATAATCTATCCCAAGCATTAAATCGCCGAAACTATTCATATAGAAATTATATATATATATATA
>JARJEC010109339.1:0-17564 GCA_030264575.1 Tachinus sp. AB-2021
ACTACACGTCCGGCTCATCTCTACTTTTGCTTCGCAATGATATTTTCCAAGCTATTCTGCGTATTTTTGGAATCGAAATTAATTTTCTTTTCATCTTTTGTTATGCTGTTCGGACTTTATTAATTGTTACTTTGCTAACGGTAGGGGTTTCTGGCGAGGTACATTTTTTGTAGGCTTTTCACTTTCAGCTTAACATGATTTCTCTTATAAATATTTTGTAATCTTACCCAAATGCAGCTTACTTCACGGCTATTTTTCTTTGCAATTTTGTTTGGTTGTCCAGTGACTACGATTTTGTATCTTAAGTATATGTATGATGGGAGTTTTTCATGTATCTACCTTATATGAAAACAAGGAGTTAAGAGGAAAACAAAATTGTATTTTTCTAACAACTTCTTCTGAAATTATTTTGGTAATTCTGCAAAATTCGATAGAAAGCGACGCCCTTTTAAGTGTTATTTGAGTTTTGGTAAGTAATAGTCACATTGGGCGATGTCACTACGTGGATGCTGTAATATTTTAAAACCACATCTATTCATTATTGAACAACATATTTATCACAGTATTTGTTTATTTCTCCAATTGTTCACCACGCTTCAAGTAAGCTCTAGTTCAACTTTCGGATAATTTTTTAGCGCATTTTTGATATAACAACTTACGTTGGGTCAACGTCAAAGCATGGAATATTTTTCGTGAATTTCTCGTCAATTCTGTGGAGACCTAAGGGCATTGTCATTTATTTCTCGTTGACTTTCTCCGAAGTAATTTTCTCTCAACTCAAAATAAACCACAAATGCGTTTTCATTACATTTATAATATATAAATTTATGCATCGTCGAATAGGTCTTCTTTCACAATCGACTAAGTTAAAACTAATAGTTTAGTTTAGAGTAGACAAATAAATAGTTTCAAAATGAAATAACAATTTTTGTTTTATTGTATATTAATTTGTCCAATCATCTTGAAATTTGTATCGTTAGCACTGATAAAATATATATTTCTGAAAATTTTATCAAAGTTCACTCACGTTTACTCATTTAAATTTGGCAGCCAGTATATGAAGCAAGTCTATATTTTATTGGACTAATAAAAAATTGATTAGTTGCCTTGAACGACATGGCGAACTTATAAGTTAAACCAAACTAAAGAAATATTGAAATTAATTGAAACATGCTTTGATTAATTATTGTTTTTAATAAATGTCTCGATATTAATTTTTATTTTGCTGAATAGATTTTCATGTAACGTTCAATCATTTTAACTTAAAAGTATTAATAAAACTAAACCTAACCTACTTGGTATTTTTAGGTACTGGGAAAATCAAGCCTTACATCGATAAAAAACATTTCTTCCAAGAATTAAAGAATCCACCGAAAAAAGTATTAAACGATCTCGTTTCCGAAAGTCTACCATCCGAAACGTCGATATTTCCGGCGACTTTCGAACCTAACAAAAGCAATATTTACAATGCAGATCCGTTCGGGGAGGATCCGTTCGATCAAACTGATCCTTTCGCAGATTCGGAATTTACTAAGCAAGAAGATGTTTTTGATTCGGAATTTAATGATTATAAATTATTCAATTCGCAAAATAAATTGAATGATTTGTCTATTGATAGTAGCAAGTTTACTAATAACGGTGATTTATACGGTAAATCACCTAAGGGTGTGGAAAAGCAGGTTAGTATATCGGCGTTGTCACCCAGGGGCCAAATAAATAAGCAGAGCATGTTTGAAAGTCAATTTGAATTTAAGAAAAGTTTAACTAAACTTTACGAAAATCCAAGCTTGGACCTTTCATCTGAATCTGAATGTGCGCCAGATCCACCACCAAGACCTGCAAGCACTTTAACACAAATCAAACCACCACCATTACCTCCGAAAAAACAAATGGCAGATTTGATGACGAAGCCACCACCGAGGCCTCCACACACTGAAGAATCTCATTACGATTATATGGATAAATACGAAACTGGAACGCCGCTATCATTAGAAAAAAGTCCACCACTTCCAGTCCCAGCAAGAAAATCTAAATTCGAATCAGATTTCGTTCCAGAAGAAGAAGATTATTTAACACCAGTCTCGTTTTCAACGGTTAAAAAGGAACGCCCAGTTGGTAGATCTGGACCTATATTATTGCCACCACCACAGAAAGCCAATAAAAAACCGAAACCAATTAAAGAGCCTCCAGTTGTGGAAACCAAACCTGCTGAAAGCAATTTGCCCAATTTATCATTAGAAACTTTGGATATAACCTTAAGCCAACTTACATTAAGCGGTTTGAATGAACTTGCTAATAAATTAAATATCCCTGCAAGTCAACTCAGCAATATGACACTAGCACAACTCACTAGTTATCTATCAAATTTCATTAAAAATGCTTCGAATGAGGTGAAATCTCAGGATGCAGTTGAAACTGCCGCGGCTTCAAATAATACATTCCAAGATGACGAAAATTTTGCTAATTTTAATACTGGTTTCGCTGATTTTAATCAGTTTAATAATTCCAGCAGTAAGATTGCTAGCAATGAGGTTTCATATGATCGCTACGCTGCATTTCGGGAATTATTGCAGGAGGAAATTAAACAAACAAGGATTGATAGTGAGCCGCAAGAAATTGGTGAAGAATTGCGAAAAGAGGAAGAGGATTATGAAGATGATGAGGAGGAAGATGATGACGAAGATGATACACCGGTGCAGGAAGTTGTAGCTCCTATACCAGCGCCAGTTGTTGATAATATCATTGACAGATATGCGGCGTTGAGAGAAATCGTGGAGTCCGAGATGAAAATTAGTGATATTATTCAAGAGGTAGGTGCTCTTTTATTTGTGCTAATTAAAATATGATACAGGTCATGGTTTAACAGAAATGACAATAAAATTTATGCAATTATTAATTCTACATTTTACTGCCATTACCATCATTCATTTTTGGTCTTCTATTATTTTATTTATCACTTTTCTTAGAACATCAATTGTCTTTCATCTTTTTCTTTATTTGTTTGGTTTTTCATCCACCATTATCTGGAATACGTCTTTCAATAAACAAATAGGGCATTATTTTTTACGATTGTACTTACCAGCGCTTTTTTCTTTCCTATACTTTCATTCTGAACCTTGTTTGACCACTTAATGCTCATTAATCTGTTCCAAAATTACATTTTCACATCATGTCAATTTATAGGAAAATGAAAATGATGAAGATGATGAAGAAAACGACTATAACGAACCGGACCATCTAGAAACTATCGACGAATCTGTCGTCGAACAAAACAACATCAACGACGATAAGACATCAAGCATTGAAAACGATTTGAATCACGATAACAAGATCATGGACGACGTCAAAAATGATAACGACAGCATAACGACATCCAAGGAAAACATCATAGATTACAATACCGTTCTCAATAATATTGTCGAGATCAGCAAATCAACGACTCCTGTAAAATCACCAATACTTAAAATTGCAAAGAGCCCGATACCGATATCAGTTACTGAAGTTATGCAGACTAGTACTAGGTTAACTTCGGGTTCTTTATCGGATGTGGTCAGTGGGAGTTCTCCCGAAGTTGATTTGACTGGTAGCGCTTCGGAGAATGCGGCTAAGAAGGGATCAGATGCTGCAGGTAATGAAAGTTGTAAGTTGCAAGTTATACAGTGATTTGCACATTACTGCTTAGGCACTTTACTTATGCGCATGCGTTGTTCATACATGCATGCGTATAAGGTCAAATTAAATTGCTTTTTTTACCATTTTAGGCTTAGAATTAATGTTGGTATTGATTTTTTTAGGTGAAAGTTGGGCGATTTTTGATCAACCAAATTTAACGCAAGAATCTGCTAAGGATGCCAAGGCAGCGCAAAGTGAAGAAGGTGTTTCACCTTGGTCGAGCGATTCCAAGGAGTTTGGCAATGGTTCTCCTCCGGAATGGAGGCAAAGAATTGATTCAGGTAGTGGGGAGCATTGGAATAGTAACGTGCGTACTGCGTCACGTAGAGAGCAAGACGGTTGGTGGGATACTTCCGCTGAGCCGGAAGCTCAGTACTACGGTTCGAATCGACGGTCTACGGATAGTTACGATGATGATTGTTATGATTGTTATGATCGACCTAGACGGCGGAGACAGACAACGTGGTCTGGGCAAGCGGCTGGCGGCCATTCTTCGAGTTCGCGCGATGTTAGCCCGTGGGAGGAGGAACCTAGGAGAAGGGATGGAAGACAGTGTACCTGGACTTCCAGGCATACGAGGCAACAATCATTTGAGAGGCATCGAGATCGTAGGCATACAGATAGCTGGGACGAGGAGGATGATTATGAGTAAGTTTATTATTTTATTATCTGGAAACATGTAACATTTTTATTTCTATGCATTACATTTTTTGCAGATATGAAGATGAACATTCCGGACGGTTTCATTGGCCGGAGAGGCACGGAAGTAGAGAAGGAGATCGTGAAAGGCACAGTGCCCCAGCCAGAGATGTGGAACGGCATGGTTTAGGCAATAGGGACGTTGATGATTGGGATGAGAGGCGCATGCAGCATAGGCGGCGAAGGGAAATGGATCGCGATAGATGGTGCTGTCCTGACTATGACATGGGTGATCAAGGTAATTTTATGATTTACACTTTACATGCGTTGATTTATTAATTTAAAAATGTTAAGAAAGTATAAATATGTTTTACAAAATATGTCTTCTTAAATTATTACAATATGAATCTCTTTATAACTTATGTTGGAAGTATTTATTTTATTTAGTTAAAAAAAACAATAGTCAAGTAAGTTAGTAAGTACCATTTTGACATCTGAATTAAATCATACTTTGCCAAAATGATCAATTTCTACTTTTTTAATCAGTTTTCGGTTAATTTTGAAATCCCGACTGCGCGAATATGTGAGAAATAGAAATTTGTTTTAACATTCTGAACATCTGCATTTTTTTAACAAGTGCAAGTGTATTATTAAAGTTGGTTAAGATTGTACTTCTGCCAATCTGTAATGTAACGTTTTGGCGTTAGTTTATTTGTAACATAGGTAAAAAGGTGAAATTATACGATTTTCCCAGATAAACCTCCTAGTAGATACAACAGCGGTAGATGGTCCAATCCTGAACGGAGAAAGCACGAAGATCGATATTATGGACGCGAGTCTCAAGAATCTCCTTGGGAGGACGAGTACATTAACGATCCTGATGAGCCGACACCTCATTACCTCACAGCAAGACGTACAAGGATACGACCCAGCAGTGCCTCAGAGATGGACAGAAAAACCGGCGAAATCAAGACGAGGACGGGACAATTCTATTACGGTAACTTTCAAGAAACTTAAATTATATTTTTTTATGTTTGCTACTAGGTTTTGATCATTGTAATTTAGCCATTCTGATTGGTGGATTACGTTAAAGTTGGGCAAATGAGTGGGTTTCTACAATGTGGATGAGTGGGTCTCTAGAATGCCGATGGTTGGATACCTACATTACAATCTGTTGGTTTAATGTTGTGTACTCACTGAATTATATCTAACGGAAATACAAATTAAAATTCGTAATCTGTGCTGGCGGAAGTAACTAGCTTCGATGTTAGGTGTTAATGTAAATGTGGAGATGCCAGCCAAGTTACGTCATAATTACATATTTATTTTTTGGTGAAATTTGTGATCTCACATGCCTAATAGTTGACAAACTTTTCACGTCATTAAATTATTAAATTATTTGAGCCGTAGGACGCGCTACCTATTAGTCTTTACCGATACTATCTTGTGCATATGCATCTACAGGTATATACGAATCATTCACTAAAACTAACCTCAGCCATGTCATTTGCACTTAGTTTGAGGATGGTGATAATAGCAATATTGTTACAAAAAGGGGCTCGTGGGACTTGTGAAACAAATGTTTATTTATAACAGTTTCACAAGTCGTGAATTAATCCTTCCACTCAATATTGTTAATGTTAGCAGTAGTTTATATTAAGTTGACCTAGCTAACTTCGGATAAACATTCATACATATTTAGTTAAAACAAAAACATGTCGGTCTGGATATTTATCATTATGCAGCAGGAAAAAAGTCACAAAATCCAAACGTTATCTTAGTAGATGACCATAATTAATGGTGATTAATTAAATACTTTATTGGATAAAAGTTTTGATAAAAATTCATTGAAAATAAAATACCAGGTACACAAGCTGGTTTTACGTCACTAATTGATATTAATTATACGTCATTAAGTTACGTCAGATAGACGTCAATTCCACGTCTTTAGGTTACGTGAATTTTAAAGTTTTTTATGACATCTTTGGTCCTTGATATCTTTTCGTCTTTTTGACAACTGCTATGACAAAAAATGACGTGATTATGGCGTGTTTTTTCTGCGTTACTTTTACCGTCAATGTTTGCCCAACAATAATTTAATGGGCAATGAACATTGATTGTTACCTAGTAGAAAAAATGGGTTCAAATGTTCAATCTTGTGATAATGCAATAATATGACGACTGGCTGGATCATTATCAGAATCCACCAGTCTTTTTTAAGGTGGTTTTGACTACAGTTCTATTGATCTATGCTCAGTTAGTTACTTAAATTTTTGGCAAATCAACCTTACCCTCATTTATATATTCTCAACGCGTCTTAATTTGTATTTAATTATATTGCAATAAATAATGCCCTAATAGGTTATTCAACGAGATATTTTGTAAATATCTTTTTATTTTAATAAAGGTGGTAGCGATGGCGAGCGCGATCGTCGATACAAGTCGGCGCGGCGTTCGAAAAGCCGAGATTCCCAGTATTCGGAGCCCGCGCACAATCGACATAAAATCGATCCGGGCCTGACCCTCAGAAATCCTCACCGTAGCATCAAGCAGCACCCTCATCCGAAATCCCAATTTGAAAACGACTTCAATCAGGAAATCCCCGCGAAGAAGCTGGACAACGCAAAGGAGATATCCAAGAAGCCGCTAAGCATTTCAGGTAGAAAAAAATCCAAGGAGAGCCCAAAGACTGAGGAAGTGAACACGTTCCCTAGAAAAAGCACGAGCCGTGCCCAATCAATGTTTGAGAACGATTTTGTACCGTCGGAATCAGAAAGCCCGTTATCGGCACGTGTTGGCACCAGGTTTACCTTCGAAAACGATTTTGAAACATCTGAAGGCGAATCGCCCCAAATGAAACCGACCAAGAATATTAAATCAAAGAAATCTAACAATTGGTTCGAAGCCGATTCAAGGAGAGTCAAAACAAAGGCCGGTAGGTACAAACAGAAATCTTTATTTGAAGATGATTTTTCACCGACGGATAAATTAGAGCAGGAAGATAATATAACAAGCATTAAAGAAGAGCACGCCACTGAAGCTGAGGATTCGTTTAGCAGCAACAATTTAGACGGCATGGCGGCTAGAAAACGCCTTAGCCGAATATCACGAGCCGATGGCAACTTGAAAAAGTCTGATTCTGTAAATATTTTTGCTAGGGAAAGTGATCCGTTTGATGACGACTTCTTCAGCACCAATAATAGTGATTGTGCTAACGCTACTAGGAATAGCGAATTGAAATGGACTGAGCAGTTTTCAGATTTTGATATACAAAGGGCTAAGTAGGTAATTAATTAATTAATTAATTAATTTGTGTGTGTCAAAACATTACGATTTTAGCTGACATATCCAATTTTCTTTAACTCAGGGCTTCTTACGTCAGAAACGAAACTCATTAAAAGCTCTGATATATTTCTAGTGAACAAAAATTTATATATAATACTCATTAATTATAGGTGTTAACTTTCCAATTACAAAAATATGTTTCGACTAGTTACAATGTTAAGAGATGTATTTATCATTGGATGAATTGAAAGAAAAAGTATTATACGTAAGATTTACACGAAATATTTTCCAATTTTATTGATTTTACATTACGAAACTTGTATAATGTATATATTTATTATACATGATGGAATCACAATATTTATATGGATCACTTAGAGGTATTTTGATTAATATGAAGTTATCTAAAGGTAGCGTTTGCTGTTTACTACATTTTCAAATTTATTTAGGTAATAATATTTTTACAAATTTGCTATTTTGTGCGATAATGTCCTCTAATCTAATTTTCTTATTTGGAAATTTCATTAATTTTAGCCCGCATTTTTTGTGTTTTAACTATTAACATGCTTGTTTCTAAATTGTATTATGCGTTTTCCATTTACCACCAATCTTAAATATTCTTAGCTTAGCTCACTTTGTTTTAGTTAACATGTCATTCTATTTACAAAATGACAAGTGATGGCAGTGAGGCAAAGTAAGAATTTTACCTCCCCCTTACTTAGTGGTGGTTTGCTGGGGATAATTTTAAAAAAATTCTACATGTTTTTGTGATTTTTTATTTTCTTTCATAACTTTCTATATATAGCAGTAAACCGATACTAGTTTTATGACAAGAATTAATTACAACTACAAAATCAATTCACATTTTAGCATGTTTATTAATGTTTGACATTATTTAACAACATTTTTTTAATCATTCAGTTTTTACCCATTTTTCAATATTTAATGATTTTTTTTGCACTTAACAATTTTTTTCTTTGATATTTCTGATTTTTTTGTATTTATTTCCATTTTCTGCACATTTAATTTTAATTTTAAAATTTATATTATTATTCTTTAGTATTCACTTTAAATTTGTAGATATTTTTCAATGATTTTATACAATTTTGCACTTTTTCGTTGGTTTTTTAATTTTATTAAATTGATTAAATAATGTTGTTAATCTAAAGCTACTTCGAATAATGACTACAAGTATAACTAATTGTCCTTCCGGATTTTTTGGGCAAAAGCCGTTTGCCGGGAATATTTTAGATAATTTCGTACATAACAAAATATTTCCTAAATATTTGATGAAACTGAGATTTATTTAGCAACAACATTCTTTGACGAAAGATAATATGTCCGAAACATTTTATGGCAGTTCATTTTGTTCAATTATAAAAAATATTTTGAATAATTTTTTACATTCATAATATGGTTAGACATTTTATAAGAAATAAAACATCTTTTTTATATATTTTATTGTGATAATATGTATAAGAAAGTTGTTTTATTTGTTAAAATGCATATCACATAGTAAAGGCTACCACTATTCAATTTATTTTATAAGAGTTCAGAACATTAATAACTGATAACTATTTTATGACATTTCAATCGTTCTTGTTTATTGGATATTCTTTCGAATATTTTTTGACACTGAGAAAATTATTTACTGTTGCTTGAAATTCATTTTGCGAAACATTTTTTGTCATTGCAGAAAATTGTTTGGCAATTTATATAGGGTAATTTTATACTTTACAAACATTTTGAAATGTTTTTTTTATAGTTGAGATCATTTCACTACGTTTCAAAATATTTAACACAAGGAAAATTTGATTTGTCGTTTTTTTTTGACAATGCAGAATGAAAATAAAGTTAGACTGAGCAGTTTTTGTATCTTTCTTGTAGATGATTTAAAATAACTAGAATAACTATCTAAAAAACTAAATATAATTTACACTCAACCAGTATCACACCATTCTGCAATCCAAATAATAAAATAATATAATTAATTGAAGTGACTGTTACTATGTGATAATGCATTTTTATGAAATAAAACAATTTACTATGTTTTATATCACGAATTTTTTCTCTCAAATACATTACTGCTTTCAGAGGATGTTGACAGTTATATAACTTGGAACATCCGTAGAAGGCTCTAGTGTAGCCGAAACTACTAATGTATCAAGAGTATCCAATAAAATAAGATTAATATATTAAATATAAAAAATTTAAATCAATTATTACGTTGGATAAAATAAATGTCATACTGTTCACAAGAGCTGATCTGTGCACCTAAGTGATTTTTGCGTTGCAATGAGATTGGTTTAACGTCATTGCAAATAATAACAATCATTATGCTTGTGAGTGGTTATGCATAACAATGTTTGTATCAGAAATAAATAAAACAAAAATTACTATGTTTTTAACCAAAGATATTTTATTTATTAAAAAATAAAAATATAGGCAACTTGAGTTTCGATTTATGAAGGTCATTATCAAGTACTTGAAGTAATAATGAAGTACTACATAGTGGAGGTCGAAACCATCCTTAATGTTTGTTTGTATCTTTGCACGCTTTCTGCTAAAACCACTTATTCCATCTTAAAGCCGACTTTACAATATTCTTCTGTGGTTTTCTTGCTGGTCTGCTGACGAACTGTATTAATACATAGTCCAACAGTAGCCAACAGACTTCTCGAACAAAGTAAATACGATATTATAAATTTTCGATAAATCATAGGCTTTGATAGTAAGATGAAATGTTGATCTATATAAATATTGCGATTCAGATAAATATATTTTATATTCTAATGTATCTCATCACATACTTAAAAGTTGTTAAAATTGTATGATAAAATATCTATATTTTAATTCGTGCATATCAGATCTCATTGTTGGATAAGAATATATTTATTAATTCGAGCTGTGTTTGGTGCTTGTTATTGTTGATTATTAGTTATTTTTGAAACATAGATTTTTATACATTTTTACAACAAAATGTAGAATTCTTGTTGATGATACTCAATAATTTTTATAAGAATGACCGCATAATGTACTATATGAGTATTTTGATTTTTATAGATCTTTTACTATTTATTTTAAATTTTTTATGGTGGTAACAAAGAGTTCTAGAAAATTTGTTCATTCATTTTTAAAATTTTTACCACAAACGAATTTTTATTAATCTTCCTCGATTAGAATGTTAAAAATAAATTTAATACTAAAAAAATCCTATATTTAATATTGAAAGTTTTTATTTGATGGAATTAGATTCATTCAGAAAATAATAAAATTTTAAAATTCCACAAAGATACAAGATAAATATTTTGTTCAACATTTTATTTTTATTCTTTTAATATTTTTTAAAGAAATTCTTTTGATAAATAAAACATCTTTTTATGTATCTTATCACGAAAAATATTTATTAAACCGGACTACTTTTGAAAAATACCTGGTCATCATCATACGGTGATAGAAACAAATATAAAGAGTTATTTTATTTATTAAAATGCAGTATCGCATAGTAAAGGCTACCACCATTCAACATTCAAACTCTTTTAAATGTTTTATATTCAACAGTTCTTATTTAATTTAGAAATTAATATGAATTACAAACACAGCTCGTTGATTATTATTAGTACCTTAAGATTTATCATCTGTGTTAATTGATAAAATACTCTATTTACTAGTCGACAAAAGCAAAACTGGTTCGAACAAATTTTCTCTCTCTTTGAAAGGTTAACATTGGTTAATGTTTTGGCATACAACGAAATACCATTTTTTAAATGTTAATATAATTGTTACTTAAAAGAAGAAAATGAAATGAGATATGGGTTGTCGGAAATAATTAATTGTTTTTGTTTCTGAGTCAGTATTTTATATAATTTCGAACAATGAATGGTCCACAATTTTTGTAATAACAATTTATGTATTTAAAGAACAAAATATATAGGATCATTATGTTTGTATATTATTTTTCCACATTTGTATTTTATGATTTTTGTAAGATATTTTTTATATATACATAATACTCTACCTCTTTTATTATTATTTTTAATTTTATTATTAATATATTTTAATATTTGTTACTAATTTTCATTTTTATCGTTTTCATTTCTATTTACTATAATTTTGATAATGTTTTTAGGAACAAGGTTGATGATAAAAGGTCCACATTGGGTAAGAGCTAATTACTTATTTATTATTGACATTTGAGGAGTATAGAGATTCGAAACCAGCAATCACCATTTACTTTTAGCAAATGTGTCTGGAGACACAAATTTGTAATAACTCCAGCAATTGAAGTTATATTGCACGGGTTTCGATATTACAGTCAAATAAGTTTTTGCAACATCACAATTACCTTGAAAAGTGAAAATGTTGCATAAACTCATTTTCACAACAATATGAAGTTTGCCAGTTTTGAAACTATGTTTCTTATATTTGATCAGTATTTAAACATTTTTAATTGTTGCTTGTTATTTTAATTTAAAAATTAAAAAAAAAATGTTGATAAAAGTTTAAGGTAGATAGATACGTTTTAATATTTGAATTGAAAAATTCATTGATAACTGCAAAACAATATCATTTTGATTAAAGTTCTAAAGTCTCCGGAAATAATATCGATTTTATAAATACCACAATTTTCATATAAATTATTCCGCAAGTTTGTATATGGTTGATTTTTTATTAAGCTACGCCCACATTTGCAGTTCTGTTTGTTTATGTTTTACATCATTGCCCCTAAGTAAACAACTGGCTAGTAGCCAAATTTTAAAAATTAATCATGAGGATCGGGTTATTTAAAAAAATGTTAATATGACCTATTGGGTATTCAAATTTTTAAAATGAATTAAAACGAACTAGTCGGTATTCATATTTTTTACAATCAACATGAGCCAGTTGCTATAACAAGCAAATAATGAATTTCTTTTTTATATAATGAGTTTTTTTTTTTGTTCAATAAGTTATAATTGTATAATGATATTGAGATATTAACTAACTAATTAATTGAAAACGCATATTAATTTTATTAGATCAAGATATATACAAATTTATTTGTAATAGATAGCTTACTTCTATTTTTGAGTATGTACTTAATATATAAACAAACATTTATTTTTGTGATCAGTAACAATAATATCAAAATCATCAGCGATATGTATTCCCGAAACCCATCTAAAGCGTTTCGAATTAACACCACCAAATACTTTAACCAATTCTCCATTATTGTCAAAAATTTGTATCCTAGAATTACCAGCATCGCCAACAACAATAAATCCGCACGGATCGATAGCCAACACTTCTGCATATCTAAATTGCCCTTTACCGGTTCCCATGCTGCCAAATTCCTTAATCCTTTCAAAAAATTTGTTGTAAATTTTTATTCTAAAATTGCCCGAATCAGCAACGTAGATATTATCTCCAAATATTTTTACATCGGTTGGAGTTTTCAAATCTGATTTATTTCCGTGCAAACCAATAGTATTAATTTGTTTCCCATTAGTGGGATCTAATACAAGAATTCTGTTATTACCAGAATCGCATATCAAAATTTCGCCCGAATTGTTTATTGCAATACCTTGCGGACTTAATAGTTGCCCTTCATTTGTACCTCTAGATGCCAATTTTCGTAAATAATCTCCATCTATTGAAAATACATGAATGCAATGATTCCATTTATCAGAAACAAAAATTTCCTGCTTATAATTGCAACACGCTACGCTTTGCGGACAAGACATATTTTCATGGGTTAATTTACCAACAATTTTATTTTTGTTTCTGTTTAAAATTAAAACCATTTTACTGTCAGTTGCCGCCACGTATACCAATTCTGGTGCCCATGCCGGTACAACTACGCCCGCTGATTTTGGACACTTGTTCCAAATTAATTTCGAAATAAAATTGCGATTTTTGTAATTGTTTATAAGGTTATTTCCATTGTTGCCGCAATCTACTACGTCTTCGCTTAGATTTAGTTTGCAACATTCTGCGCTTTCAAGTGTGAAATGATCTGCATCAAACAGTTTTTTAATTTCACCAAATTGAGAGATGTCGTCTAATAATTTGCTGGTTTCCTTGTGGAATTCCATATATGAAGCAATCTGAAAATGTGTTAAAATAATATTTTATAAATACGCATTTGCCCTTAAAAGTATTTTTTTGAGACATTGGTTTTTAGTGTTTCTAATTAAACCTTTATTAGTATTATTACCAGTTAAAAAAGTTGATAGAATTGACCGTTATTATGTGATAATTCATGATGTAAGATAGATTTATATGTGATCCACCACAGAAGGGGGGATTTTATCTTATTTTTGGTTAAAATGATATTTTGTAAAATATGATGAAATACATTGTGAAAGATTGAAATTGTTTGCAAAGTTACGCCATTATATATTTTAGTATCTTATTTATATGAAGTGTTTATGCCATTTTTACGGAGATGGAAATAGGTCTACAAAAATTACCCAATCTACTATCTAGCGTTTAAAAGTGTAATAGTCGTTGTTTGGCGATTATAAGTAATGCTTGGTGGGCGTTATTTAATATTTATCAATGAATTACCTTCTCAACATGATCAACGGGAGGTCTTGAAGTAACTTCATCTATTCTTTTAATTAACAAGCCAATTCTTTTCCCAAACGCATCTTTAGAATCACTGCCGTCTTCGTACATTTCTTTAATTTCCTCCATAATTGAGGTTTCCATTGCTTTAATTTTTGCCACACGCTGCTCAGTTGCTGCCTTCACTGATTCCTTTAATAACTCACATTGCATCTGGTAATCCTGATGCTTACATTCAACTCGATCTTTGGAATCTTTCAATTGCTTAACAAAATCACCAATTTTACCTTCAATTTCTTCAGCATGCTCGATCCAGCATACCTGACAAAAATTTAGTTTACAATGTTTGCACAGTTGATCTGTATATTGGCAAACGGTTTGACATTTTACGCATCTATTGTCCAAATTGTTAGCACTTTTAGCTTGCATATCTGAGTTAAGTGCATTCAGTAATGAATCAAGGTATAAATTACTGGGCAACGATTCTAATCCTACTATCCCGTTTTCTACAACAATATCTTTTTTGCAAGTTGGGCATTCCAGTCTAAACTTGCTTTTGTTTAAAGTATTTCTGACATCGCCAATTGATGCATTGGTGTCTCCATTTATGTTTTTGTTAAGGGAATATGTTTGTAAGCAGGATAAACAGAACGTGTGCTGACATGGAAGCATTTTGGGTTGAGTAAGCCGTTCCATGCAAATGCCACATTGCACCATTTCTTCGACATGTGCAGCTCCGAATGACTCCGTTCTAAAAAAGCCATATTTATGTTTTCATTGTTACTTAAGTTTTATTAATTACACTTTTTTTAATTTTGACAACATGATGATAACTTATTAGTTTGTTAAGCATGCGATTTAATATGATGTTTTTGAATAATGTAAAGGTTCTAGTTATTATTTTTATAAATTCGATTTAACTTTATTTACTTTAAAACGTTTTATTTTTTTTTCAAGCCGGTTTAGCATAAATAAATTATTAAAATAAATTAAATACCAACATTGATCCAAACATAGTTATTTTAATTATAAACTATGATTAATGTTATCTAAGATATGATATTTAAGATTATGAGTATATCTATATTTTTAAATATAATTAGTAGTATTCAATACATTCAGAGAAAATTGTTTGCTATTTTTAAAAATTACATTTGATTGATTTACTGATTTAGAAAAATAATGTTAAGTTGAGAATGCATTTGGTAACATATATTTAACTAATAAATAAATCATCTAATCATTGTTTATTATATCTATTTTTTGCATTTGTTATAAACATGCAATCAAATAAACATTAACCAATAAATTTTTTGGAAAACTTGTTAAAACAACTTGTACCAAGAATATAATCTACATTAGTTTTTCCATTAATTTTCATTTATAGTATTTTGAAAAAAGTAAACTACAACAATAGGACAAAATAATTATATTATATGTTTTTTAATTTTCAAAAATTAAATAAGACAGCAAAATTATCAAATTATTTATCTGCTTTGATAATATAAAAATGAAACATTATTGAACAAATAAAAATATATTTATTTTTAAATTGTTTGTTTTTCACTAAAAGTAAATATAATAACCTACCTTTTTCTGACAGGACCTTGTCTTGCTGTATACATACTCTTTGTTCTGCTAACTGCAGTTTCTGCTTTTGGTGCAATAGGTGATGACATCGGTCGTTTTTCATTGGAGGAATTATGCTTTCTTAAGTTAACAGACATGTTTACAATATTGGAACTAAATTTGTTCTAAAAGTATTGATATCTGTTTGGAATTTTTATATTATCAAAAGATAAAGTAATCGCATAAAGATTATTATTATTAATCTCGATTGCGATCTCTACATTTTCTATATTTTAGTTTATTATTAACAATAGTCGCTATTGGTATTAAACCAATTTAACATTGGTTATTTATTAATGTTAATTCAATATTTTAGATATTTATATTTTGATATTTTCTTGTTTTAGTTTATAAAATTTATATATAAACTAAAATGATCAAAAACAAATAATAAAAATGATTCATACTCTTGTGAGCCAAACACAATATGTGTATGAACCAACCTACATGAATATTTTGAATATTGTGCTTATTGGTCGGTTGTCTAGTAGCTTTGACTTCAAAATCACATAATGTTTATGAAACTTTGCAATTTAAATATATTTAAAAGAATTCCACTAAAAGTTGCAAAATCTCCGAACAACCAATATGTTATAAAATACTAAATATGTTTATAAATGTTTACAAAATGTCGACAAATGTAAAAAAACACAAATAAAAAAATACAAAATGTTGAGATGTTTTTCGAAATGTTACAAAATATTAAAATATCTTGTAAAACCTATCTGAAAAGGTAATGATTCTTGAAAAAATATTGAGAAATGTAAAAGTTATAATACAATATCAAAAAATTTTATGAAATATGCAGAAAAGGTAGTGCAAAATGTCGATAAACATAAAAAATCGGATAATATTAGAAACAGTTGAAAAACGTTGAAAAATTTAAAGACGTTGAATGTTGCTGAAAAATTTGGCAAAATATTCAGTTTGCCTCCACGCAGTTATAAGAACAAAAACCAGTTACTACCACCCCAGTAGCTCAATTGATAAATTGTTAGGGTACGAACACGTTGGTTACAACAATTACCGACAAGCGCTGATATAAGGTTGCCACAAACTAAAATTATTTGGTAATGTAAGTCATGCAATATTTATAGTTTGTTGCAACTTTATTTTCTACCCGCTTGCTTGCTTGTCCGCACTTGTCGCTTCCAAGGTGTTTGAACTCTTAGAGTACATGTCTATGTCATCTAAAGTTTATAATAATTTAATAATTATAAAATTCTATATTTAATATTAGGCTATATTTTAATAATTAAAAAAAGTAAATAAATTATTATTTGCAATATCTGTGTGGGAAACTATTGAGATATTTTCTAAAATCTATTAAATAAGATTTATGGACAACAATACACTCAATTAATAATAGCAATATATATATATATATATATATATATATATATATCATTTTGTAGTTGCATTGCTGTTTAGGAAATATTATTATTATTATTATTTTTATTATTATTATTATAAAGACTAGAGCTTGACGTGCACAAAAAATTAATAATTTTTAGAAACATTTAATGTGGAATTTTAATATTGCATTTCTGTATTATCAAAGCATAATATACTTGGTTACTTTGCATTTAACGTTGAATTATCTATTATGATTTGTTTGATGTTGTTTTCCAAGATTGTTGACATTCTAAATGTTTCATTTGATAAACTGGCTATTTGCTGATAATCTCATTAGTGTCATAAGTCTCATAACCTGAAACAAATCAAATGTTGAAATAGAACTACAGAACCATATTTATTATAAATATTATAAATTTAACTTACTAAAGGGA
>JARJEC010109368.1:0-10017 GCA_030264575.1 Tachinus sp. AB-2021
ATTTCTTAAAATTTTTGTTTAATTTTGTTTTTTATTAATCATTTTATTATTTGTTATTTGTTCTTATTGATTTTGTGTAATTTTATATATTCATTTATTTTATATAGTAGTCAGTACTCAAAGTCACGTCATTCAGAAATCATGAGTGAAATTGTGGACATTCTAAAAGTTGTTGGCAAGTCACTAACTAATTATACCAGAGCAGTCGAACTGTATTGCAAACAATTCCCGAATCGTCGATCTCGTAGTACGATGCGAGATCTGAAACAACGTTTGCGCCAAAGTCACCTACAACTACACCTGTCCTGAGCAAATTTTGTAGATAAGGACTCTCTCACCATTGCCATACTTGCAGCGATACACCTCTATCCACATATCAATCTCCGGGAAATCCAGACAGAAATCGGCATACCGAAATCTACGACTCAGAGGTTACTTCACGCGGAAGTTTGGATTTTTGCAATTGGACTTTGCAGAAGATTGAATGAGACCATTTCTTCTTTCACAGAGTTCTGTTCTCAGACGAATGTACTTTTCAGAATACCGGTTTTGTCAACATCCATAATGCCCACTATCGGAGTGCCGAAAATCTCTACTGGGTTTGATAAGTCTTGTGTGAACTGTTCGGCTCGCAGATAATTGGACCATATTTCTTCGAGTAGGACGTTAATTAGCGCACGGAATTTAAAATTTCTTCAGAATGACCTTCCTGTGCTCTTGGAAGATGATAATTTGCTTACCTGGAGTTACCAGCAGGACGGTACCCCACCACACTACGCTTATGCTGTTCGCCGCCATTTTGGATGAGTTGTTTCCGGCTCATTGGATTGGTCACGGAGGACCTGTTATTTGGCTACCCCAATCCCCGGATTTTACGTCACCAGATTTTTTTCTTTGGAATCACCTGAAAGACGCTCCGCAATCCTAGACCAATGCGCAAGAACATGAAGGTGCGAATTGTTAATGTCTGCCCTGGAAAACCTCCAAATGCGTCGCGGGCATGCGTGGAGAATGTCACTAAGCGAGTAAGATTGCGTCAAAACTATCACGGACACAACTTTGAGCAGTACTTGTAAATTAAATTAGATGTATTAATAGAGTTAATAAAAAAGACAATTTTCTTGAATACCATAACTCTTAATCACAAATTCGAAGCCTGTATGACACAAAATTCAAATTATTTTTTTCTTAGTCTTTTCAATTTGAAAAGTAATGATAAAAATTATTAATGCAAAAAGAAATAAATTTTGTCGTTAGCAGCGCCATCTATCGAAAATTAAAAAACGTATCCGAATAAAATTCACTTATTTTTGGGTTTCCATTTAAGATTTCAAAATTGCCCGCCTTTTCTGCCTCCCTGGAGGTCTGAGGGCGGCATGGTTAACAGCATCAGATGTCCTCCTCAAAAGCAATAACTTTTATTCGGAACACTTTTTGGTTCGACTCAATGTTTCAGAGTTATCGCAACTAACGGATTAAAATGGCACACCCCATTTTGCCATTTTAATCCGATAGTTGCGATAACTCTATGTGTGTGTGCTATACAGATACAGGTTATATAATATAATACAAAGGTACAAATGTGGTTTACGATTTGCTTTACGTTTTTATTACATTTTTAGTTTTATGTTGTTATCATGTGTTTATATTTTATTTAAGTAGTATATATTTATTCACAATTCTTATTAAGAGATGATTATGACATGGTTATAAAAAGGCAATTGATTAACGCCTTATTGTTTAATTTACTGTTGTTTCATTACTTTTGCTTATTTATTAATCTGTAACTTTGAAAATCGAAAAATATTGAATATTAATAAATTTTTCTTTCGATTTTTGTTTATTTTCTACATTTTTTTTGTTTTTTTCTTTGTTAATATTGTTAATTTCATCCATTTTTTTTTATATTTGTTATTAAAGTTTTAGTTTTTATTTTGTCAATTTAATGGTTTTGTTACAGTTAATTATTTTGTAATTTTTGCCTTATTTTATTTAATTTGATTTTTATTTCTAGTTCAGTTTGTGTTTAATACATTGTGTTTGGTTATTTTTTGTTAAATTCCTTTTAACTTTGGTTTGTTTTGCTATTTGTTTAACTTTTTTTTAAATTATTTTTTTATTTATTTTGTTTTTATTTTTAAAGAGCATTTTATTATTTTATTAAATAATATTTTAAAATATTTTAGAGGTAGAAAAATATATTTTGAGATGTGAGTAAGTATACTTGCGACCTTCTGTATAATAAATATTTGAGTATTTAACTCCTTTCTAGGAGATATTTTTAGCATTAACTCATTTACGCATTAAACAACTTTGCGATCGGTGGAAATCAAATTGCTGTCTCAGTTCAAATGCAATGCTAACTGTGTTAAGCTTGGATCGCATTAGCACCTTAGTAACCTGTTGGGAAGGCTGTTAGGGAAACGTTTATATGTCAATTATGCTTGAAAACCCACAATTAAATAAAAAGAAGAAAATTTCACTCATTTGCTCAAATTATAAAAGTAAAAACTTTAATATAGATTCTTTTACTTAATTAGTTTGCATGTAAATGTTATAATGTTTTTTTAAACCAATTTATTAATTCAGAACATAGTAAATAATCAATATCAATAATTACTAATGGGTTGATTAAACAGCAAATATATTTCCCGGAAATGATCATAGAAACAGCAATTTCCTGCTTACACGCGCATCCATAATAGTTAAAGCGATAGTTTGTACTGTGAAAATTACAAGCATTTTTGTCAATAAGAATCTAAATAAATTGATTTTCTAGAAACTTAAATGCTTTGTAATAAATAATATCGTATTTTATAATCTAAATCAAATTGTATGTAAGAAATGGTAATAATGTTTTGATTTATATTTAATATAATAAATATTATCTAAAATAATGACCTTACATTATTATGCTAGAACATAAGAACTACATCTTATCTTTTCGATTTATTTTTATTCTAATCTCTTCGCAAAAAAACACGTATCCCGAGCGCGCTATCTCAAAGCACTCAATGGCAGTGCGGTTTATTCTTTAGAAGAGTGAAGACTATTTAAAACATTCCCATTGTTCTACAATAAATTAAGGAAAAAGTGTGTTGATTGAATAAGTGCTCATCGAAATAAAATTTTGTAACAATTACGGAAGGAATTTGTGATGTAAGGTTAGTTGAGTTATTTAATAATAAAATGGATATATTTAGTAATACCTCAGGTAATTTGTTTATGCATTAGTACAATTTAAATTCATTTTCAATTAATCTATTAAATTATATAAATTTAATAAATTACTAGAAATTGGGAAAATAATGAATTTAGACTTTTGTCTATAAATTTAATATTTTCATTTTCAAGCTGGAAATTTTTAAAATATTAACGTAATTTTTAAATAAAACTTTTATTAAAGTAATTTTTTATATTAATTATTGTAATAGATATTTTTAAGGAGATACAACAACAATAAATGTTATACTTAAATGCAGCTGCTTTATACTATTTTTTTCTTTCTTATAATTGATGTAATGATCTTTTTAATATCTTGAAACAAACTTACTGTATTATTAAATAATTTCTTTATTAGATAGGTACAAAAATTTATATATATATATAATGTATAACATATCAAATTACCGTTTTTGCTCTGCTCGTAATTTAGTCCGCGTCTCCTTGACTCATTAATTGTTAAATCTAAAAGCAAAAAACTATTTTGCATACTTAAACGTCCAACAAAGAGCAAATTTGAATTTTAAACGATGTTAATATGCCTCTCTTATTCTAAAAAATGCGTATTTTTTCACTACACACAAAATGGAAAGAATTGTCTATATAAAAGAAAACAAAACAATTTAAAGTATATTTATCTGCATATTTTTTATAAAAAAATATATACTCTACAAAAATTGGAAGAATTCAATAACTTTGTACATCATTTATCTATCAAAACCTATTTCACAAGCGATTTGAGATCTATGTCTTCGTCCGTCTTGAGATTTGTCAATTCCGATTCTAGTATTGCTTCATTATTTTGTTGGGGATTGTTCCACGCTTGCAGTTCGGACTTGGCAAAGAAAATATATAAAACTCCAGGTACTAGCAGCATCCCTGCTGATATCCAGAACACTATCTGCCATTGATGAGACGATTGCTGAAATAATTTGTAAATTATAATTAATTGTGTTTAAACAAATTTTGCCAATAATTAAAGACTTCTGGACAATTCTGCACAATTCAAATTTTAGAATTACAATTTTTTAATTTAATTGAGCCGTGAAATATCTCAGTAATATATTAGTAATCAATATATTATATTGTTTTGTGTTTATTGAAGTATGCAATAAATATAAACAAAAATATTATTCTAATATTTGTATTTTTATTTTGCATTACTCAATAAATTCTTGTTGTAACTTATAGTCTTGTTGGCGAGAGGTCTTCAATTTTTATTTTACATTTAATGTTTTTAAAATAGAATTCAATATTTATTAGAGTAATAATTGCGGTATAGATCTTAAAATTATGGGTTGTTAATTAATTACTTAAAACGGTCTAGTGATTCCTTTCATACAATTAATACAGCAAACATATTAATTGATGGGAGCTTTTAGTAATGTCAGTGTTTGTGTAATTAATCATAAAGTTGTTGTCGCTGCTTTTGAATCATATTAATTTGCTTTGTTATGATTTATTGTATTATTCGCGGCAATAACGGCAAACTATTTAATTTTTTATTAAGGCTTTTGTACATGGAAAATCGCATTAATCCTTTCGGAGTACAACACAATAAAATATTTTTTATGTTATTTTTTTTCAACAAAACACATTTATAAATATCGTTGAAATCCGGACTGGTAATATTTCAGCATCACGTTGTCTAATGATTGTCCATTTATATCTGGACTAAAAACAATTTTCTTGCAAACCGACGTGTCAATAACAGGAAATTCCCAGGAATGAGCTGAATATAAGTTTCCTTTTTGCCTAAATCTCTTTACATGGCAAACTTTATTTTATATTGAAGTGTTTCTTTTGACTGTATTTTACAATAAAGGAAAACTTCCCAATATATTCAATTCCTTTTGTATATCTAGAACAGTAGCCGTATTGGATCAACAAACAAGAAAAAATGTGCCATACTAAAATAATTTTAATAAAATTTATCTTATCGATTCAAACAAATTTAATGTTACATGTTGGAATCAATATGAAATCAAGACATGGATATTATTTGCAAATAATTTATTTTATATTTTCAGGTGAGATGTGTCCGAAGATGTGTCTGAAGATTTTTACGACCTACTTGTAAGTTAGATTTAACTTATTATTTTAATATTTCAAGTTTGCTTTGGTTCTATTAGTATGTCGATTCTTGTTTCATTGTGAAATATTTTTATTGTGTTTACATGTTATATGTTTGAATATTTTATTTTACAAACAGGTTTTAAGCGTAAAATTTTATATTTTTTAATCGATTTAAAAAGCAATTTTCATTTGTCGATATTTTATTAATATCTATTTTACTACTAACAAATTTGAAAATAATAGGTACAAAATAGATTCTGAAACATTTTTCTTAATTATATATATTTTTTTTTAATATAACAAAAAAATAAGTCCTCAGAGAGTATTGAATAGCAAATAGAAAAATAAATTCTTCGGCATTATAAACTAAATCAGATTATTTATTAATTGCTTAATTAATATTAATAAATAATTAAGTTTGCACACGTTTATATTTTAGTTCTTCATTTAATTGTTTTTATCTAAAGTAAGTATCCTGCAAAAAGCAAACCCTCAATTTAAAATAATGGACGTACATTTTCAATTATCTAAAGTACTTAGTTTTAAATTCTTTTTTATATAATTTTTCTACTTTTAAAGTGGTTTATGGCATCGCCAAGCTAAACCTGATAATCATTATTTGAAGAAAAGCGCAACGACCTTAAAAGTCGACGCTGCATAAAACACACCAAATTATAATTTTTATAGTAAAACTAGTTTTAGTAATTAGTTGAATCTTTATTTGTACTCTTAGTTGCATCATTTTATCCACTTAGGTAATGTTGCCCAATAAAAAATCGCTCTAAAGGCAAATATTAATTGAGAAAATATATCATATATTATAAATTCTATAATAACAAAACTTTTGAATGCAAAAGAAAATATTATTAATAATATCTTAAAAAAGCAGAATTTGCGCGTAAAATGTTAAAAAGTCTCACAATGTAAACTCACTCTGTTTAAAAATGCAGAACCTCAAAATGGTAAATTTTGAAATTTTCAAATATTCAGTTGTTTGTGCATATAAACCGTGGAAACTAAACTAAAGGAACTATAAGCCAACATAGACTGACCTACTTTAAACCTCTCCCGTGATATGCGTTTTTTTTGTAAGCTTTCTATAAGTTTTGCTGTTTTCTGTGTTATTCTTTTTAAGTTGACATTTCTTAGCCGGAGATTGTCAATTTTACTTTTGCTACTGTAGCTCAAAACAAATTTTACAGATGCAGTACTGCCGCTTAATGCCTTATCAAGAAAAACTACGCCTTACGCATATACAGCTGCAGTATTATATATTTCTCCCTGCGTATACTATATATCATATTCCATTTTTTTGGTCTTCTATTTAAGAAAATTGATCAAATCTATGTTTTTAGCACTTATTTGGTCATACAGTGTGCAGAGTATTGTAATTTTGTAAAGATATATTCAAAATTTGTTCATTTATAAGAATTATTTTATACCCACATCTAAAAAACCTGTGGATTGCCATACATATTCCGGCAAACTTATCAGTTCTGCTTGCGTAGATTTCTGGACTTCCGGAAGCTACGTCATTTCAAACTGGTTACCATCTGTTTAATAATAAAACCCAAACAAGAATTTCAAAAACCCGTACATTTTTATAAATCAACTTGTTTTTTATTTGCCTTAATATAACCACACAATATTTTTCGAAATAAACATTTTTACAAAAGAATATCCATTAAAAAGCCAAACTATAATTAAATAAACTAAGTTATTGCCAATAAGTTTTAGAATGACTTTTATTATTAGCAGAAGCTTATAAAAACAAATATAACATCTTTGAAATCCTGTTTTGTCCACTTTTGTCTTATGAGAAAATCAACTCTCTATACGTTGAAAGAAATTTTAAAAAATTAACAATTTGCAAATACAAGCAGTTGATGTTTAGAAAAATGTAATCAAGGTTGAGCTGCAGTCAAAAGTTTGTCTTGTTGGCTTAGACTTTTACTGAAATTTTGTGAATTTACTAAAACAATTGTGTGGACAATCCCAACCAAATGGCAACCCTTATCAGACTAAACAGGCAGCTTGTGAAGATTAAAACTTGCCGGAACGTGTATGAGGGCTATTTGGGTGTTTTGCGGCCTACGTAGTCAGAATTGTAAAACCTGTTGGGGCGTGTATGGTGGCCATATACAAGTTTTTGCTGAGGTATTAAATTTGTTTTATACCTAAGCTTTCATACCATACAACATAATTGATAACATGTAGCTTTTTACCATTCAATTACAAAGATGTGACTTTATCTTCAATGAACTTTAATGATTCATTTTAAATAGCCAGTAAGAAAAGACAACTTGAAAAAAAAAACATTACAATTTTTTAGTACTTAACCAAAGTACTAAAAAAATGTTAAACTTTGTACTGAATTCAAAAAAACCATCCAAAGCATAAAATCAACAAAGCCTCAGTATATTCGATAAAGTCTTTTTTCATCTTTTAAACGGAATCAAAGATAATGGCGCAGCTATCAAAGTATTCTAAAAATAAGCTTTTTTGGATACTTTTTTATAAATTTTGATATTTTGTCAATTCGCCAAAAAACCTGATTTTTGTGTTGCTTGTTTACTATTAAGACAAAATATTAGATAATTTCTCAAAAATTTATTTGAGTTAGATTTTCCGAAAGATAAATCTTCCTCAAACAGTAGCGCAAAATTGAAAATAAGTTGTATGTTGTCCGTAGCTCTTCGTTGTCAACAATACTTTTTTATTTGCAAAAAAACTTTTTTGCAATTACCCATATTTTTACTAATTGCGTTAACATTTTCCAAAAAGACGAAAGTGTTGTGACTATACAAACCCAAATCAAAGTGAAAATCAGTCAATATTTGAATGACTTTTTATGCTGGTAAGAATGTTTTTTTCAATCGAATTATCTGGTTCTGAAATTTGCAGAAAAACAAATTCGAAAAATAACGATAAAATTCACTCCTAAAAAATGATATAAATTAATCAATATTACAATGTCCCGATATAGAATTCCTCAAAAATATTCATCTTTTGAAGAACGTTTTTAATTTAAACGACCGTAGCTTAAAGACTATCATGACCAAATAGAAACGACTGCTGATATAAAATATTGTTTCATTAATGAGGCTATTTCTAAAACTGTAAAAAAATCCGAACAGATTTAATTTTTTTATTTATATAAACAAACTATTTGGTTGTACAGGGCAACCAAAAGTAAGAGAGCTCTTTTCTAAAATACTATACCAAAAGTAGGCAACCACCCTTTATGAGAAATACCCAATGAAACTTCAATTAATGCAAAAAATATTAACTGGTTATAAATAAAACTGATATTATTAATTTTAATAATCGTTTTTCTGAAAAGAATATTAATTCTCTTGTGTCTTTTACCAAATTTAATTTTAAAAAGTATTCTAAAAAGTATTTATAAAGTTTTTAATAATTAAATAAATTTATTGGGTAATTTAAATCAATAACTTTTTTGTTTTACGAAAAGGCAATCTTTTATTTTATTATTATTTTTATTAAGTTTTTTGCTCGTTTCTTTATTAATTTTTTTTTCTAAAATTTTTTAATTTATTTTTCCACTGTATTTTTTTATTTTACAAAGTTTTGTTTGTTTTTTCTCAATATATTTATTTTTTATTTTTGTTAATTGTATTGTGCTTAGCTTCTTTTTTGTTTTTTTTTTAAATTTTTTTTGTAATATTTTTTTAATTCTGTTTAAAATAAATGAAATAAAAAAGTATATAGTTTAACTTGAAAATATCGGTGAATATCAGTTAAATAATAATAGAGGTTTGTTTTATTTAATTAAGAAAAATATGTTTTTTTTTAATTTAAATATAAATTAATTTAAATAAATGTAATCCTCATTCTAATATAATATACAACAATTAATAAATAAACAGTGCGTTTACAAGTTATATGTTGTGTATATTCTCTTATTTTTATTATTTGTTATTTGTGGACTTTTTTTAGTTTTTTTTTTAATTCATTTTATTGCTTATTATTTATATCTTTTTATAAGCTTTTTTTGTTTTTATTGTACTTATTTACAATTTTTTCAATAAAGTTTTCTTTATATTAATGATACAAGTATAAATAATATTTAGTAGATTTACATTTTTATAATATAGAAAAAACTTGATACGTTTCAAGTAAAAAATATTGCTTGTTCAAGCAATTTGTTCAATTTTGTAAAAATACCCCCTGTGCCATTATAGATTGCAAAATATACTGGAATATTACGTTGTATAAAATAAAAAATTAAAATTGTCTTTAAAACATGCTTTTAAAATGAGAAAAGTATTTTTAGAAGTTGTTGATCATACTTTTCCCTCTATTACTGAAGGCTGAAGGCTGCTAGGTTGGTTGTATTGTATATCTATATTATGTATTTTTATTATTTTTGCATGTTCTATATCTTTGTGGTCTTTCGGATTAATAAAGTTATTATTATAACCTGCAAACGAATCAAAAACTAATTTTTATAAATTTATGTCTCATACTGCATGCATCATCTACAAATTACTTTTGTTAATGTATGAATTTAATCATTTCTTTTATAAATCTTTTACTTAAATAACTACGAAATCATAATAAAAAATAGAAGTATAATTCTACTTACATTATTAAAAGTTAAATACCCAACCAGGACTGGCGAGATGAAGCCTGGCAGAACGGATATCATTCCGGATAGTCCCAACTGAATACCTGGAAAAAATGTTGATAAATTGT